>QXEO01000139.1:119032-172030 GCA_007115705.1 Dactylis glomerata | reverse complement strand
GTTTACTTTTTCCAATCTATTTTCTCCTTTCAAGTTCCCACCGAACAGACAAGTATGTCCTATTTCCTCTTGTTATCGCCTTTGCTCTGCGGGATATGTGACTGAAAATTTGACGAAGTATTAAGTTGAAAACTTGGGGTATCCCAGCTAGTATTCCTTATGCCATGTATTATCTTTATATTGACTTTGTTATTCAATATTCATTTCTGCTCTAGCAGCGTTCCTCTTATATCCAATGCTTCTATTGGTATTGATCATTGACTAGGCTTTTGCTTCACCTTTTAGGGACAATGTGTCAACGTTGATAGATCTCGTGATTTTTTTTTATAAAGTGGCATGATGAGAAGTTTTCTGCCATAAAATAGGTTATTGGCCAGAGCAACACTTATTCGTAGAACCAATAACATCTCTATGCCTGACCAGCTCATGTCAGATGGCCCCAATGGAGCAACCATGCCCACGAAATGCGAACATGAATCTATCATTGCCTACTTCCCAACTCTACATCGGAAAGAAGCTACCCAACTGCGGCACACATTTGAAATGTGAGATCATAAGAACAAGCCTACAACTAAATCAATGCAGTTAATGTGAATTGCAGAAACTTAGTTCAATTATTCTGGCTGACAAAACTGAAAGAGATGGAAGTAAACGCTCTGCACAAACTCCCGTTACAGAAAAATCAGTAATAGTTAGAAGGGATAATCTATTAGCAAAGGTTGTCCATGAGAAAAATAATCAGGAAATAGATGTGAATTTTTCCGTATCTATATCAAAGTAATACATAATTATCACAAAAATTCATTGAAAGGGTAACCTTGATATAATTGAATAAATAGATTAAATATGGGTATCAATTGCTAGAGAAATAACAATCAAAGTAAACCACATAAGGCGATCTCTGGTGGATTTGTTTATCTTTAGTTTAGTTGCTTTGTTTAATATATTTTTATATGTGAGAGCCCATTTTTCTTGTATAACTAAATGATTTGGACATGATACAAATTATGTTTTAGTAAGTACATGCTAAATAAAGGCACAGCGTTCATCAACTATATCAATTTGCTTCTCAAAGTCATGCATCTTCAAAATTAGGAAAAGAAGTGAGAACTGATACACTTACATGAATAAGCTTATCCCCACAGGTGCAATAGGATGACAGAGATATTGAGCAACTTAACATGGCTAAGGATAAGTTAAAAAAAATGGTCGAAAGGAATGATAAACCAATAAAGATAGAGTATTGTTGATTCTTTCCTAGAAATTGTCTCTTTAACCTCAAAGGCAACATTTAGCTCGTTATAGTTTAGCTAACAGTCAACAACAGAAAAATAAGGATCATCTAGGGATAATCCTTGATTTGTAGCTCAAGGATTGGTAAACAACCATAATCAACAACATGTTAGATATAATATGGCAATAATCAGAAAGGTAATAAACCGGGCGATGTAACAGTAATGAAATGATCCATTGAACTACTGTGATTCCGTTTCACACCAAGAAAATATACATAAGGAAGATAATACATATCGTTGATGGCAAGTAATATTATTGGAGTGCTGAGGACCAGAATAAGCAAACACCAAGAGCTTGTTTTGTTCAGGAAAAAAATGACATATAGCACCAATGCGGCACAGACGTGAGAGAAACGACCTGTGTGTGAAATCATAAACAGCCTGGGTCGTCATTTCGGCGATGCAATTCCCAACATGGAGCTAGTCAACATCTTGCACAATGTTATGTCAAGTATGAAGTGTGCCTCTCGGTGACTGAACAGTCTGAACATTTCCCAAGTGAGCTCGCAATTTTTCTTTTCGAAGGCCATGGCGTTTTCCATTGCAAGATGGAAACCCAGGCGCAAGCTCCCAAATTATCCCAGGTTGAACAAAACTGCAGGTAAGAGACGACTCGTTTGACGGAGTCCTGCTGGTCCTGCTGCATCCGTCCTTTTCGACCCTGCATCTGCGACTTATTCCTTGACTGTTGGAGAGTACTTGTTGAACCTGCAAAGTCCACCCGTCTGAATCAAGTGATCGCTCGCAAATTCAATGCAAGAATGAAACTTCTAGCCATAGTCGTTACTACTTAGATTTTCTTTCTCAAACTCACAGCCTCATCCCAGGAGGAGAGTTTAGCTAGCCAGAGCACAAACTGCCAGGATTAATTTCTCCACACCCGGCTCACCGTGGAACTATCAAAGCACAGAGATGTTCATCGCGTTGCTCGCCGTGCTAGCTTCGGCGTGGCCGGCCGCGTCGGCAGCGGCGTCGCAGGGGGCAACCGGATCAACATGCCAGCGCCGGTGCGGCGACGTGGACATCCCGTACCCGTTCGGCATCGGCCGCGGCTGCTACCTCTACACGGGCGAGAACGACCTCACCTTCGGCCTCACCTGCAACCTCACCACCGGCGGCAGCTACGCCCCCTTCTGCGGCGACCTGGAGGTCCTGTCCGTCTCCGTGCCCCGCGGCAAGGCGCGCGTCCGCAACGACATCAGCGCCTGGTGCTACAACGCCACGTCCGGGGCCATGGACGACCAGAGCGGCCGCCTGTGGACAGACGTCTCCGACTCCTCCCTAACGCTCTCCGACCAGGAGAACCGGTTCACCGTCGTCGGCTGCAATTCGCTCGCCTACGTCAGCTCCTCGGAGGTGTCCCAGTTCGCCACGGGATCCGACTACATGACCGGGTGCATGGCCACGTGCCCGGGCGGCGGCGCGCCGCCGCCGCGCGGCAGCTGGAGAACGGCTCCTGCGCCGGCATGGGCTGCTGCCAAGCCGCCATCCCCAGGGGGATCAACTCCTACGGGGTGGTCTTCGAGGACAAGTTCAACACCTCCCAGATCAGGAACTTCAGCCGCTGCAGCTATGCCGTCCTGGTCGAGGCGTCCGCGTTCGACTTCCAGACCACCTACGTGACCGCCGGCAACTTCGTGAGGTCCACCGGCGGGAAGGTGCCGCTGGTGCTCGACTGGGTCGTAGGGAAGGTGACTTGTGGAGAGGCGAAACGGAACGCCACGTCCTACGCCTGCGTCAGCGGCAACAGCGTCTGCGTCGATTCCAGAAACGGCCCAGGATATCTCTGCAACTGCTCTCTTGGATACGAAGGCAACCCGTACCTGCAAGGCGGCTGCCGAGGTCTGCGCTTCGATGATCCTATGCCATGGATTGTTCGTGTGCTCGGTTGATGCTCTGTAACAAAAGATGAGAATTTTAGTTTGCTTTTGCAGATATTGACGAGTGTAAGGGAGTCCAGTACCCGTGCTCTGTTCCTGGCACCTGCGTTAACACTCCTGGGGGATACAGGTGCGCTTGCCCTGACGAGACAACAGGCAATGCTTATACCGGCTCATGCGAGGCCAAGAAATCGCAACTTGGAGTGTACATTGCAATTGGTACGCCATCTCCATCATACCTACATATTCAGCTCCTTCACTACACTTGGTTTCCTTATATGATTGGGCATCATCATATAACATAAGAAATCCATGCCACCAAACATGTATCTGTAAATGTTAAAATGACGCATGTTGAATTCTTTTTTTAAAAACCCACGAGCTATGTGTCTTTATATCAAGACAGAGAAGGTTGTTCACAAGATTTTCAACCCCCTGCTAGTCATGATCATAGAAGATCAGGCTCAGCTCCACTCACTACTCCACTTTACATCTAACACTCCACCCTGATTTTGCGACAGGACTTCACCTGGCAAAGTAGCAAATTTGTCGAAGACCCTACTGTTTCTCTGAAATCTTTAGATATCTGAGATATTAACTATAGTACACATTCTTATTGCAGGTGTTAGCGTTAGTGTGGTTGTACTGGTAATTGGCATGTCCTGTGCTTACATGATCCACGAAAAGAGGAGCCTCGCCGCTGTGAAAAGGAGGTACTTCAAGCAGCATGGTGGCCTCCTGCTGTTCGAGGAAATGAAGGCAAAACAAGGAGTATCCTTCACACTGTTCACCAGAGAAGAGCTAGAAGAGGCAACAGGCAAGTTCGACGAGCAGAACGTGCTCGGAAAAGGAGGCAACGGCACCGTCTACAAGGGCACCCTGAAAGACAACAGGACCGTCGCCATAAAGAAGTGCAAGCTCATCGACGAGAGGCAGAAGAAGGAGTTCGGAAAGGAAATGCTCATCCTGTCGCAGATCAACCACCGGAACATCGTCAAGCTCTACGGCTGTTGCCTCGAGGTGGAGGTCCCCATGCTCGTCTACGAGTTCATCCCCAACGGCACGCTCTACCAGCTCATCCACCACCACGGGTCGCGCGTCTCCTTCACGACGCGCCTCAAGATCGCGCACGAGACTGCCGAGGCGCTCGCCTACCTGCACTCCTGGGCCTCGCCCCCCATCATCCACGGCGACGTCAAGTCTCCCAATATACTCATCGACGACAACTACATCGTCAAAGTTTCAGACTTCGGGGCCTCCACGCTGGCCCCGACGGACGAAGCTCAGTTCGTGACGTTTGTGCAAGGGACCTGCGGCTACCTCGACCCAGAGTACATGCAGACCTGCAAGCTGACGGACAGGAGCGACGTGTACAGCTTCGGCGTTGTTCTCCTCGAGCTGCTAACCAGCCGAAAGGCGCTGAACCTTCAGGCAACCGACGGCGAGGCGAAGAACCTCTCGTCGCATTTCCTTCTTGCCGCAAATGCGAGGAGGCTTGACGAGATAGTGGACACCCAGATCGTAAACGAGCAGAGCATTGAGCCAATTGAACAGGTGGCGGAGCTAGCAAAGCAGTGCCTTGAGATGAACAGCGAGAAGAGGCCCCCAATGCGGGAGGTCGCGGAAGAGCTTGGCAGGCTAACGAAACTTCTGCAGCATCCATGGGGCCAAAAGAGTTCCGAGGAGATGCAAGGCTTGCTTGTTGGTGGCTCATCGCCAACTACGAGCACGTATTCTGACATTGAGCTGAGCAATGCTTATGTCAGCTTGGACGACTCTGCATATCTAGGGGTGCAATCTCCAAGGTGATTGCAAGTCCTGGGAGTTTTCCTCCTTCCACAAATAAATTTTATGGCCATACCGGTCAATTTTCTAGCCTAAATTGCACCCTAATTGGGTTGTTCTTCACATCTCAGGAAGGTGCAAGTTTTATATAATGAATAATCACTTTTACATTATATATCATTGTAATTAAGGTTTTTCTTTAATATTCATGTTGATTTTTTTTTACAAAGGTAGTATTACTCCACTAAGTTCTTGCTATAGTTAATTTGTATCTTTTCTTTCATAATCCATTATGGTTTATTTTTTAGAGAAAAGGGGTTTCTCTTGATTTCGTTAACAGAACCATAAATTGGGACTAATTCTTCGGGCAATAACATGTCCTCGCTCCCAGGTTTCAATAAAATGGGACCTTAAAACACAAGAGTGCATGAACACACATGAAACAACAACCCAGGAGATGCCTCTTTCATAAGGCCCTCCTTGGTTCGTCGTATACTAGCCCAAAACAGGGGTGTTTTACACTGCGGAGTTTTTTCGGAACCGAGGCCAGCTAAGCTCTTTATTTTAACTGCAAAAAAAACTCCTTTTATTTTCCTAGCATCCCAGTTGCAGCCCGTTTATCCTAGAAAAAATCACGGACCACCTAAGGTCCGTATTTTTGCTCACCGGTTCTTATGTGCACGGATGAAACCGGCTCTACGCATGGGAAATGTAAAATGTTACAGACTTGCCAAGCGGGGCCTAAGGAGAAACTAAATGCATCTTCTTTTTTGCCCATCTTCAATAACTTGCCGTCAGCATCAGACTCCATTTTTTTCTCCATGTCTTTTTCATGCTCTAGTTTTGGTTGTTTTATTCCAGCTCTAGCCTAGACACCCATGCGTCCAACTCCTTTTTGCGTTGAAGATATATCTACCGCCATCCATCCCAGCAGCATATCGCAGGTAAACCATCATATTCTATCGTGGTCTACTAGAAAATAGCAATTTATTTATTTTAGTATGCAAATCATTTGAGCCTAGTAGGCCCAGCTCATTAAGCATATATCTGTACATATCTAGTGACATCGGCCTCTAAATGATACCGTGATATCAACCTAAGCCACGGCGACCAGCATCACTATGGATAACGCATCACCTTCGTGACGCACCTCAAAATCGCGCACGAGTTTGCTGAAGCGCTAGCGTACCAGCACTCCTGGCCTCGCCTCCGATCATCTACGGTGATGTGAAATCGCCAAACATACTAATCCATGACAACTACACCATGAAAGTTTTGGACTTTAGGGCCTCCATGCAACGAGGCCCAGTTCGTGACATTTGTGCAAGGGAACTGTGGCTACCTCGACCAAGAGTACATGCAGACATGCAAACTAACAGATAGGAGCAACCTCTACAGCTTTGGCGTCGCTCTCCTCGAGCTGCATAATTGGTTACTAGAGCATCATACATTGATTACTATATCACATATAGAAGATATAGCACAGTTTGAGAGTGGATTTTTGTAGACCGAGCTACATGTAGCACGATTTTTTGAAAAAATCGAAAATGATATTTTAAAGTTTCAAAAAATTCTGAAAAAAATCAAGATGTTAACAATGATGTGATCTACTGATACGTCTCCAACGTATCTATAATTTTTTATGCTCCATGCTTGTTTTTACACCATTTGCCTACTGTTTCGTTACACTTCGTGGCACTTTTATGCATTTTCCAGAACTAACCTATTAACAAGTTGCCACAGTGCCAGTTTCCTGTTTTCTGCTGTTTTTGTGTTTCAGAGTGATACACAGGAAATATTCTCGGAATTGGACGAAACAAGTTCCTAAAGTCTTATTTTTCCCGGGAGCATCCAGACATCCGAAGAGAGGAAGGAGAGGGGCCACAGGCCTCCCTCACACAGGGCTGGCGCGGCCCAGGCCCTGGCCGGGCCACCCTGGTGTGAGGAGGCCTGGGGCCGCCTCTGACATCGCCCCTTCGCCTATAAGAAGCCTCGGGACGGAAAACCCTAGGGAAGTCGGCAAATTTCCAGAAAGAGTTCCGCAGCTCCGTCGCCGCCACCGATGAATTTCGGGGGACAGAAGTCTCTGTTCTGGCACCCTGCCGGGACGGGGAAGTGCCCCCGGAGCCATCTCCATCGGTCTCCATCGCCGTCTTCGCCGTCTCCATCGACCTCACCGCCATCTCCATCAACCTTGCTGTCTCCTATGATGAGAAGGGAGTAGTTCATCCCCGGGGCTGAGGGCTCTACCGGTAGCTATGTGGTTCACCTCTCTCTCCCATGATGTGATCTTTATGTGATCGTGAGCTTTGTACCATGTTGAACAAGTAGATGTTATTATTCAGATGTTATGTGTACTCTAGTGGTGATTGTTAAAGTAATCTATTCCTCCTGCCTTGGTGTAACGGTGACAGTGCGTGCATCATGGTGGTACTTGGTTTAGGCTATGATTGTGATCTCTTGTGGATTATGAGAATAATTATTGCTATGATAGTTTGAGTGATCTATTCCTCCTTTCATGGTGTAATGGTGACAGTGTGTGCACCGTGTTAGTACTTGGTCTAAGTTGCAATGATATCTATCTTGAGTTGTGCTTTGATTTGGGTATCTCTATGAGTGGTGTTTGTCAAGTACTTGATGAACTTTAAGGGGTGCTTCTATAGCCACTACACAATGATTAGTGTTATTCAATAGGAGAGTAATTCAGAGTACCATAGTGGAGAGAAGTTATCTATTTGTTCATTCGTGTTATATTGTTGGGAGTGTGTCCACTAGTGAAAGTATGATCCCTAGGCCTTGTTTCCAAGCATTGCACACCGTTTACTTGCTGTTTTTTTACATGTTTGCTCGCAGCGATTTTTATTCCAGATTGTATTTACTACTTATAATCATCTATACCACTTGTATTTCACTATCTCTTCGCCGAACTAGTGCACCTATACATCTGACAAGTGTATTGGGTGTGTTGGGGACACAAGAGACTTTCTGTATCGTAATTGCAGGGTTGCTTGAGAGGGATAGCTTTGACCTCTTCCTCCCTGAGTTCGATAAACCTTGGGTGATCCACTTAAGGGAAACTTGCTGTTGTTCTACAAACCTCTGCACTTGGAGGCCCAACAAGTGTCTACAAGAATAGAAGTGCGTAGACATCAAGCTCTTTTCTGGCGCCGTTGCCGGGGAGGTAAGGTAAAAGGTACTCACATTCTTTGGCTACTAAGTCTTTTAGTTGCTGGTGAGTGCTCGGAGTTATTTCCTTTAGATTCTGCAATTACATCTTTTTGTTTCTTGTTTTTATTTTCACTAGTTAGGCTTAATGGAAAACAATGAGTTCTTTAGTCTTTTTCCTGAGTTTAGATATGAAGTGTTTGAAGAGAAAATTGAAAAACCTTTGGAGCTTAATTTGCATGCTAATAGTTTTGTTAGTATAAATGCTTTGAACACTATTTTAGAAAAGTCTAAGCTTGGGGAAGCTGGTTTTGTTAAGCATGATATTTTTAGTTCCCCGGCTTTAGTGGAGAAAGTTTGCTCTGATAATATTTTATCTCCCATATGTGATGTTCCTTCTTATGATGATATGTTTGAAGAATATGCTTTGCGAAATAGTTGTTCTTTAGCTTGTGATGATGAGTATAATATTTTCAGTTTACCTACTTTTGAGGAGAAAAATAGTTATGATTACAATATGCCTCCTATTTATGATGATTATGGTGGTGAGAATAATTATTCTGTTGAATCTGCTCCTACTACTATTGTTCATGTGGGGAGTATTAATCCTTTTATGCATGTGGCTCATGATAGGGATGCTTTACGTGATAGTTATATTGTTAATTCTATTCATGATGCTACTGAAAGTTATTATGAGAGAGGGAAACATGGTTTGATGGATCTCAACAATATTGAGTTTCCCCTCTTTATGTTGCAATTCTTGAAGTTGTACTTGTTTTGCCTTCCTATGCTTTTTGCTTTGCGCTTTTATGACTTGTCTCTTTACAAGACTATCTTTCATAGGAAGTGGTTTAGATTTAAATGTGTTCCATACTTGCTTTTTTATGCTCTCTATTGCTTTAAGTTCCTATATGGCACCTTTGCCTCAAGCTCTTATATGGCGCCCACATGAGCATCTTTGCAAATTATTGCGCCTAGCTCAAAGGCGTTAAAGAAAAGCACTCTTGGGAGATAATCCAATGTTTTATTTCCAGTACTTTTTCTTTTATTTGAGTCTTGGAAGTTATTACTACTGTAATAACTGCTCCTTATCCTTTTTATTTCGTTGTTGTGCCAAGAGAAGCCTCTAATTTGAGTGAGGTAAGATTTGGGGATGTTGCTGTCCTGAAACTGTTTTCGGTGCTGCACCGTAAAAATTCGTGAACATTCTCTGTATATCTTTTGGACCTGCAATTTCTTGTGCATATGCCTCAGATTATATCCAAACTTTCATTAGTTGAACACTTTTTGATTTGAGCAACAGAAAACCCTCTAAAAATTCGACCTTTGTCAGCTGTTCAGTTTTGACAGATTTCTGCCAATATTTGTGTTTGCCACTTTATCGCTTTCTTTTGAGTTCTTTTGATCATGGAACTTTTAGAGAAGTTGCTACAGTAGTATATGCTATATATGTGGTGGTTTTGGGATGAAACCTGAAGCAAAAAGAGGCTGATTATATGTTATGCTTAAACTAATGTTGCTAATAGAATTGTGTTTAGTTTTGTATGAAGGAAGTTTTCAAGTGTAGGGATTGGAGAATGATGAGATGAGATGAAGAATGGACAAAAGATCAAGCTTGGGGATGCCCATGCATCACCCCAAGAAATATCCAAGAAGTACAAGCGTCAAAGCTTGGGGATGCCCCCAAGGCACCCCTTCTTCATCGGCAAAAATCAGGTCACCTTTCAAGACACTATATTTTTATTGCTTCATACACTATGCGTTTTTCTTGGAGCGTCAGTTGTTTTAGTTTTTAGTTTTCTTTTGCTTTGTTTGCTGCAATAAATGGTTAGATCACATCATGTTTCTTTTGGAGGAGATGAACTCGCTTTTCATTTGCCAAAAACACTCTAGTTTTCACTCTTAGCGTTCAACGAGTGTTCTCTTTTTCTGCTACTGCGTTTAGCTTGCATTTTTCGCCTTGATTTTTGTTCAGATCTTGTTTTATCTTTGCATCAAGGTGTATTTCAACCTCTGGTCTTTGTTGGTTTTCCTCAAAAGAGTTGGAATTAAAAAGTTTGAATGGTGTTGGAAGAGAGAAAAAGCTGTGTGCAAAAAAGTGGTACAAGAAGGAGCTTGTGTAGACTGCGGCTTAGGCTTTTTCATGTCATGCTTGATGTCTTTTTGATAGTATGCTTAGTGGTTTTGCTGTAGCATGACTTGTCTCAAATAACTGAGATTGCTTAATGAGCCTTTGAAAAAATCATGCGTTGTTTTAATTGTTTGGAAGCATTATTTTGGTTTTCTCCTTGATGCTTTATTTGGGTTGACTTGGCGCATGCTCAGACATGTTAGACTCTTACAAAGTCGCCATTGCCTCTATGATCATTTAGTTTTTAACTTTTGATGCCATCTTATGCTTCTTTTAATGTCGCTTTGTCGCTTTGCATGATTATGGCCGTTATTGCTCTCTTAGTTGGTCGCTCCCAGTCTTTTGCTAGCCCTCGCCTTGTACTGAGTATGAGCTCTACTCGTGCATCCAACTCCCAAAAACCAAGTTTGCCATTGTGTCCACTATAAATTCCTATGCATGGTATTTGTAAGCCATTCCAAAGTAAAAATTTCATGTGCTACCTTTCAAAAACCTTCAAAACACTTCTCGTTTTGTGACACTGTTTTCAGCTCATGGGGACGTAGTGGTCGGATTTGCTATCTTCCATATTGCTTATTCCAAAAAGAAAAGAAAAGGAGAAAAAAGAAAGAAAAAAAGGCACTCCTCCAAGGAATGTGAATGTTGGTGGGCACCCGATGGAATCGGTTAGCCATGGTTTGTGAAAGGAAAAAATGTGGGGAGGAGTGCCAAGCTTTATAAAAGAGCACAAAAGTGCCAATCTCTCTCTCAAAAACTTGCTTCATTTTTGTATGGAAGATAGTAAGAACCCCATTGCCAGTCGTTGACAAAGACAACCACCTCTCAAAACCAATTTTTATCTCTCTGTTTTACAAATGAAAAGCTCTAGCACATGTTTAATCACTGCTTCCCTCTGCGAAGGGCTTTTCTTTTTACTTTTATGTTGAGTCACCACCTTCTATCTTTATGCACCATTAAGAGAGCATAGTTGTCATTCTGAGTATAATGTGCATTGTCCCAAAGTTTTCATTGATTGATTCATGATCATGGTTTCACTTGTTCTCAAATTATTTGTATCTAGTCGCCCTCTTAAACTTGAAGGTGTCCTATGCATTTATGTTTTGCTCTCCATGAAGGACAAGCTGAAAACCATTTGTATGTTTTTCCTTATGATTTGAACACACGTTTGACTTTCATTGTTTCATTTTCATGATCTTTTGTTTGTGTTCATTTTCATGTTATAACATGGTTGCTAAGTTTCTTCTATCAAGATTATGTCTTTCATGCCCATGTTTTAAGTTTTTTTGATCCCAGCGCACAACGCTTACATACATGATCAAGATTGTGTAGGTGCATGTCACCTCAAAAATTATTCTTGTGTTATCACTTACCTACTCGAGGACGAGCAGAAGTTAAGCTTGGGGATGCTGATACGTCTCCAACGTATCTATAATTTTTGATGCTCCATGCTTATTTTTACACCATTTGCCTACTATTTCGTTACACTTCGTGGCACTTTTATGCATTTTCCAGAACTAACCTATTAACAAGTTGCCACAGTGCCAGTTTCCTGTTTTCTGCTGTTTTTGTGTTTCAGAGTGATACACAGGAAATATTCTCGGAATTGGACGAAATAAGTTCCTGAAGTCTTATTTTTCCCGGGAGCATCCAGACATCCGAAGAGAGGAAGGAGAGGGGCCACAGGCCTCCCTCACACAGGGCTGGCGTGGCCCAGGCCCTGGCCACGCCACCCTGGTGTGAGGAGGCCTGGGGCCGCCTCTGACATCGCCCCTTCGCCTATAAGAAGCCTCGGGACGGAAAACCCTAGGGAAGTCGGCAAATTTCAAGAAAGAGTTCCGCAGCTCCGTCGCCGCCACCGATGAATTTCGGGGGACAGAAGTCTCTGTTCTAGCACCCTGCCGGGACGGGGAAGTGCCCCCGGAGCCATCTCCATCGGTCTCCATCGCCGTCTTCGCCGTCTCCATCGACCTCACCGCCATCTCCATCAACCTTGATGTCTCCTATGATGAGGAGGGAGTAGTTCATCCCCGGGGCTGAGGGCTCTACCGGCAGCTATGTGGTTCACCTCTCTCTCCCATGATGTGATCTTTATGTGATCGTGAGCTTTGTATCATGTTGAACAAGTAGATGTTATTATTCAGATGTTATATGTACTCTAGTGGTGATTGTTAAAGTAATCTATTCCTCCCGCCTTGGTGTAACGGTGACAGTGCGTGCATCATGGTGGTACTTGGTTTAGGCTATGATTGTGATCTCTTGTGGATTATGAGAATAATTATTGCTATGGTAGTTTGAGTGATATATTCCTCCTTTCATGGTGTAATGGTGACAGTGTGTGCACCGTGTTAGTACTTGGTCTAAGTTGCAATGATATCTATCTTGAGTTGTGCTTTGATTTGGGTATCTCTATGAGTGGTGTTTGTCAAGTACTTGATGAACTTTAAGGGGTGCTTCTGTAGCCACTACACAATGATTAGTGTTATTCAATAGGAGAGTAATTCAGAGTACCATAGTGGAGAGAAGTTATCTATTTGTTCATTCGTGTTATATTGTTGGGAGTGTGTCCACTAGTGAAAGTATGATCCCTAGGCCTTGTTTCCAAGCATTGCACACCGTTTACTTGCTGTTTTTTTACATGTTTGCTCGCAGCGATTTTTATTCCAGATTGTATTTACTACTTATAATCATCTATACCACTTGTATTTCACTATCTCTTCGCCGAAATAGTGCACCTATACATCTGACAAGTGTATTGGGTGTGTTGGGGACACAAGAGACTTTCTGTATCGTAATTGCAGGGTTGCTTGAGAGGGATAGCTTTGACCTCTTCCTCCCTGAGTTCGATAAACCTTGGGTGATCCACTTAAGGGAAACTTGCTGCTGTTCTACAAACCTCTGAACTTGGAGGCCCAACAAGTGTCTACAAGAATAGAAGTGCGTAGACATCATCTACCAATGTGCAAAATTTGAACTCGAGATATCTAATATCGGGGCTGCACAAAAATGACAAACTCTGACAGATTTCGAGATTTTGAAAATCTGCAAGTGTTCACTACTATAGATGTCAGATTTTGTCATTTTTGCACAGCTCCAAATATAAGGTATTTTGACTTGAAATTTGCACGATTGTAGATCACAACATTGTCTACATGTGGATTTAATTTCAGATATTTTGAATCTTCAAAACAGCATTTTCGAATTTTTCAAAAAACGAGCTACATTAATAGTTTCCGAGTTTGAGCATAATATCATAGTTCCATAGAAGAGACCATAACTTCAAGTTATTCTGACATAAGTACCAATTGTTCAACATATCAAAGGGCAGCATCTGGAATATTTAGAGAACACAAAAAGGCAAAATGATAGGAGAGCTTACAAATAAGAGGATAAATGTCTGATGCTTGATTTTCAATTTGTCACATCTTTGCAGCAACTCTTTGCAGTATAGCCTTCAAATCAACGGCAGGGCCATTCTTTCTCTTCATGTTTCAGACCAAGTAAAACTGATGCAATCTGAAAAACAAAACGAAAACAACAGTTTAGTCTCCTGAATTTCGGTGTACTCCCTCCTACCACAAATATCGTGAATGTTGCTTTTCAGGGTGCTTGCCTAGTTGCCTGCCCATCAAGACACTGACAATTCAGACTCGGGACGCCGCGCAACGGCCTCCGACGAAGCTCCCACGTACGTGTGCCTCGCGAACCCGTCTTCACTCGACAGCATACGTTGCTTCGAATCGCTGACCGGTGGCGCATAGTTTATGATGGGCCATGGCAGTTGCCACAGGTGTGTTCTGTCGGTTTTAGTGGCGCTCAGTTCCAGGTCACAACTTCTGATCGGTGATGTGGATGTGAGATATTTTATGTCAATCTACTATATACTAAAAGCACAATACGGAGGTTTAAAATAGAGACACTACATTAATCCACATAGCCTAAAAACATATGAGCCATTTATCTTAATCTTAATGGTTCGGATTAAAAGATAAAAAAGGTTACATAAAACATAAGGGTGTTCTGGCACGTGTACACATTATTGGGACCTAAGAACCGATCTGAAACAATTAGGGTACGATTTATTTTATTTGGTACCTAGAGTCCGTGTCAACCGCGTGGATACTTTGCAAACCTCTTCGTTTTTGTACGTCTATCATGCGCGTGTAGGCGAGGCCTAAAACTCAGGCGGCGCGTGCACATACAGCTCCATGTAGTGGCCATATACGTTCATGTTACTAGGACTCTAGCCATTAAAAAAATGAACTAATCGTGGGCAAATCTTGCATGAGAGAGGGCGTGAAGGAAAAGCAAGTATGATTTAGAGAGAGCATGGAGCAAGCTTCAAATTAGTAGTCTAATTATGATTTAGAGAGGCATGGAGAAAGTTACAAATCGATAGTCTAAGTATGAATTAGAGAGGGCATGGATTATGTAGGACACACACTGTTGTGTGATTCGTTTGGTCTTTGCACATATCTTTAGACGCCTTCGAGGGAGTATTATTATTACCTTAAATATTTCCCTATACTATTCATATTTTTAGATCCACTTAAGTAAATGAGATACGCAGATCTACACAAAATGAAATATTTTCATTATTATTTAGTTGGTCTACCTGTTAACAATGATAAATTATTTTATTGAGAAAATTTATTTGAAAATTGTAAGCATCATCTAATATCATCCAACCATTGCTAAGGTTGACTTAGAATTATCAATTGGACTAAAAAATGTAAATGACTCACAACCTCTCATAATGATTGAAGATCACAACAAAAGTAACAGCAGTATAAACATCAATTATACAATGTGATTTAACATCGTGTTAAAACAACATATAAGTTCAATATATGGTTTTGCCATTGATTTTCCCCCAATTTAAAATACATTTCATAAGTATGATTTTTTTATCTAACATGTAACTGGACATAGAATCTTACCACATACAATAAAACTCTACATTTATTTCACGGTCAGACTATAAAGAGTTGCCCTCACATTTGCGAGGGCCATCATGCTAGTTTGATTAAAGCTAACCTGAGATTACATAACTCTCCCGGCGTCGGAATAGTTTAGTCTACTCCAAAACTTAACTAGGATCGTGGAAACGGATTGGCAGAAGCAAATGACAAACCAACCCAGTTATGTTCAGACGGTCACTGAGACTAATCTGCTGATAAGCTGTTCTCCTCGCGACTAATCTGAATATTTTAGTGAAGCTAGCGCAGCCGAGTCAAGTGAGACCGAACGCATAATCGCTGGATTCAGACTAATTTAAACTTGCGGATCTAATTCTTCCCCACTACTTTATTATATGTAGCTAAAGAACGGCTGCTTTCATGTCAAAATAGCAGCATGAGCGAGGACTTTACGGCGTTCTCAGCAAAGGGTAACTTTGCAGCTGTATTTAACTGCATAATATTCTAAGATACCGTGGCCGATTTGTTATCGGTCGAACAGGTAAAACAATCACTTTGCGTTCTCCGAAATGCTGAGGGTTGCAATTGCTTGAAACCGACTAGCTTGTCGCGAGCTGATCTGAATGGTCCCATAAACAGGCTATGCTCCTGGCTTCATTGTGAACAACAAAACCAATAGTGTGGTGCAGGCTAGCTGCCATGTCCAGTTACAGATAATGAGGCACATTTTGTCCGGCTGTCCTGTCCAGTTAGGAACGCATAAATATCAGTAGTACTAGTACTGAATAGGTGAATAGTACGTACTACCGCTTTCACCTTGTCACAGAGATCAATTCTGTTCATATGTCAAGAAAAGATTTAATGATGACCGCTGGTTTGAAGGGGTACTAGATCGTGCAGCTTGGGGATGAAGATCAACGTGCATCAACTACCACATCGGACTAAACATGCCCATCTGGTCCCCAACACCTGTCTATGTCGTGTCACTAAAGTCAGGCCATGGCTGCGTGCAGATGTCTTTTGATCGTTTCAAACCTCAGAATAGCCTCATTAAACATCAATTAGTTCACAGTAATCGCCAACTAAAACACTCCCGTCCAGCCGAGCCATCACCGCCTCCCAGCAGAACGGGGCATGCGCAAGAAAGATGATTCTCGCGCTGCTGATCGTGGTTCTGGTATCTTCGGCTCGGACACCACCGGCAGCGGCGGGGACGGCGATGCAGCCGGGGGAGGCGTGCCTGCGGCGCTGCGGCGACATCGACATCCCATACCCGTTCGGCGTGGGCAGCGGCTGCCACCTCGAGACTGGGGACTGGACCTTCTCCCTGAGCTGCAACCGCACCACCGACGGGCGTCACCGGCTGTACAACTACCAGATCGAGGTGGTGGACATGTCTGTGCGGCAGGGGCAGCTGCGCATCTACAGCCTGATCAACCCGTGGTGCTACAACTCCACCACGGGCGCCATGAACGGGCAGAACAACTGGTGGTACGACATGTCCATCACCAACTTCCGCATCAACGACGCCCTCAACCGCTTCACCGTCGTCGGCTGCAACTCGCTCGCCTACATCCGCTCTCTCAACGACACCACCGACCTCTACATGACGGGATGCATGGCCATGTGCCCTGGCGTCGGCAGGCTGGAGAACGGCTCCTGCGCCGGCGTCGGGTGCTGCCAGACCGCCATCCCCTCGGGCCTCAACGGCTACCAGATCTCCTTCGAGGAGAAGTTCAACACCTCCGGGACGTCCAGCTTCAGCCCCTGCAGCTACGCCGTGCTGCTCGAGGCCGCCGCCTTCGACTTCCGCACAACCTACGTCACCACCGACGAGTTCATGGCCGCCAACGCCAACCAGGTGCCACTCGTGCTCGACTGGGCGATAGGGAACAAGACGTGCCAGGAGGCCAGGCGCAACGCCTCGGCCTACGCCTGTGTCAGTGGCAACAGCGAGTGCGTCGACTCCAAGTACGGTCGGGGGAAGGGCTACCTCTGCAACTGCTCCGCAGGCTATGATGGCAATCCCTACCTCCTCAACGGCTGCCAAGGTAAGTAGCACCTTCTTCCCTTCTGTTCTTCCATTCTAATGGTGTCTCACGTGTGTTTTGGTTGGCCTCTGCAGATATCAACGAGTGCCAAAATTCTAGGTACCCGTGCTCTGTTCCTGGTACTTGCGTCAACACTATCGGAGGATACAATTGCCTTTGCTCTGACGAGACATCAGGCAACGCATACAACGGAACATGCGAGCAAAACAAATCCCAGTTAGGATGGGAGATCGCCATTGGTAAGTCTGTTTCTCCTGAAGAAAGCCTAGAATAGAGGATATATATATATGTGTCACTGATTCCCAATTTAACTTACTCATTGCTGTAGGAGTCAGCATCGGCGTTATCGTACTGATAATCACCGCCTCCGGCGTGTACATGATCTACGCCAAACGGAGGCTCGCCAAGATCAAGAGCGAGTACTTCAAGCAGCACGGGGGCCTGACGCTGTTCGACGAGATGAGGTCAAGGCAGGGGTTGTCCTTCAAGCTCTTCACTCAGGAAGAGCTGGAAGAGGCGACGGGAAGGTTCGACGAGCGCCACGTGATCGGCAAGGGTGCCAACGGCACCGTGTACAAGGGAACCACCAAGGACAACCACGTCGTCGCCATCAAGAAGTGCCGGCTAGCCAGCGAGAGGCAGAAGAAGGAGTTTGGCAAGGAGATGCTCATCGTGTCCCAGATTAACCACCGATACATCGTCAAGCTCTACGGCTGCTGCCTCGAGGTGGAGGTCCCCATGCTCGTCTACAAGTACATCCCCAACGGCACCCTCTATAGGCTCATCCACGGCCGGCGCGATGGCGGGCCGCGCATCCCATTCACGGCGCGCCTCAAGATCGCCCACCAGACCGCCGAGGCGCTCTCCTACCTCCACTCGTGGGCCTCCCCGCCCATCATCCACGGTGACGTCAAGACCTCCAACATACTCCTTGACGAGGATTACACGGCCAAGGTCTCCGACTTCGGGGCGTCCACGCTGGCACCCACAGACGAGGCCCAGTTCGTGACATTAGTGCAGGGCACCTGTGGGTACCTGGACCCGGAGTACATGAGGACGTGCAAGCTGACGGACAAGAGCGACGTCTACAGCTTCGGTGTCATCCTGCTGGAGCTGCTCACCTGCAGGAAGGCGCTCAACCTAGAGGAGCTCGAGGAGGAGAAGTACCTCTCATCGCAGTTCCTGCTGGTCCTCGGGGAGAAGAGGCTGGAGGAGATGCTTGACCCGCAGATAAAGAGCGAGCAGAGCATCGAGGTACTTGAGCAGACCGCAGAGCTGGCGAGGCAGTGCTTGGAGATGCTGGGCGATAAAAGGCCGACCATGCGGGAGGTCGCGGAGGAGCTTGATAGGCTGAGCAAGCTGGCAACCCATCCATGGGGGCCGCCGGATTCCGGGGAGCTAATTGGGCTGCTCCGAGGTTCACCATCACCCACCACGTACTCTGGCCACTCTGGACTAGAGATTGGTAGCAGCACTAGAAACATTAGTTTCGGTGACACTGCCTACATAGGAATTCAGTCTCCACGTTGATCGATGATACAATTTTGGGGTGTGCCTGCCTGCAGGGCTGCGGCTAGAGCTATACATCACTCACTAGACAAGTTTTCCTTTATTTGGAACCTGTTTGGAGCCATCGGTTGTACAGATTTGTATACAAAAGGAAAGAGTGTTATTTGTAAGCGTTTTTGGCGAGATATTCATCCTTTGTAAGTTGTTCTAAAAAATTGTATATCTTGGTCGCTTTGTAAGGCTTCGGATCAACATCCAATCAGGCTTATCCCATCTATCTGATTTTTTCAGCAAGGATTTGTGTTGGGTATTCGGCGTAAAAAAAAATCAAATTGAAGAAGGATTGCTGACATTTTCGTCTTGCACTTGCCTTTCAACCTTACCTCAATAGATACCAGGCTTGGCGTTGAGGTCGAAGTTATCTTCGGTTCCTTTGAAGCTATATCCGGCATTTGCTTCAAAGAACTCCACTTTGCTTGTTCTCCATTTTCTAGAACTAGAAATCACAAAATTGATTAATTAAGGATTATCCTAAAGTCTCTGGGAAAACTGGAAAACAGAAATTAAAGTCGAAGCACTCACGGTGCTGCTGGCCTGCTGCTACGGTGCCACTGCCACAGCGCCGCCGTATCCGTTCTTCCCGAGATGCCGAAATCGAAGGTCCGAGCTCCGCGTGCGGGAATCGCATAATCCGGCGTCCAGGAGCGTGACGGAGTTGCGTGCTCCGGCGGGGGGACTAGCGGCGGCACGGGCGCACGGGGCGGCGGCGCCTGAGGTCGGGTAGAGGGAGGAGTCGAGAAGGACGGCGGTTCAGGTGTTCACGATCAGATCGATTTCGTTGCGTTCTGGGCAAGTGGTAGATGGAACGGTGGAGCCCAAATGGCCAGATGGAAGCCCAAAACTGTATTCCGGAGTATGTTTACGAAGGCTTAGCGCGGGAGGGGTCTGCTTTCTTTAACGGAAGACCTTAGAGCATCTTCACTTGAGTAAATGACACAAAACAAAACATTCGAGGCAGTCATGTTTTCTTTTTTGCCTCGAATAGGACTTTGCCGTTAAAAGATGAAACAGTACGAATCAATCCAAGAAAAATGAAAATTACAACGAGATTCTTGAGAAGTCCTTCATCTTCAACCTCCACACCGTGTCAATAGCGCGTCGCCGCTGCCGCTCCTCCCTGAGTCGGCCTGACGTTGTTGGTTGCGGACGCGAAGTCGCCGAACGGGTCAAGAAGACCACATCCATCCCGGAGATGAAGAAGAAGGAAGAACTGTCGATGAAGCTCATTGACGATCCGAAGATCCCCACAGCCAGACAAAATCATCAAAGACCATACCACTCACATAAGCCTCTCGATGTTGCCGTCGAGATGGGATTGAAGCCAGGGAGACCTTATTGTACGAGGCGCCGCCACCACCACCTGAGCGCCGCCCCTACAAACCTTGACCCTAAAAACGAAGAACGGAGCCCTCAAAACAGTCATATTAGAAAACTACCACTTTTGCATCCAACGACACATAAATACCACTGATGCTTGCGGTGGTGTTATCTTTTCACCGTCCAGTTGGAAACCCCAAGAGGAAGGTATGATGAATATAGCAGCAAGGTTTTTCCCTCAGTTAAGAAACCAAGGTATGTCGATCAGGAGAGGAAGGAGCCAATACGACTGAAGGTGATGCTTGCTAGCTTGCGACAGCTCAGGATAATTTATAGGGCGCCTCGTCCAAGCTTTGCTTTGCTAGCTGCAACGCGGAATCTGCACACAACACAACCAAATACTTTGCTCCCAACTTACGATGAGGTTGTCAATCTCACCGGTTTGCTTGAAACAAAGGAATGAGCGTATCGAGTGGAAAATAGTAATAGTATGCGAGTAAAGTAAATAGATGATAGCAATATAATGGAAATAGGACCGGGGTCCACAGTTCACTAGTGGTGTCTCTCCATAAGATAAAATAATACAAGTTGGGTAAACAAATTACAGTTGGGCAATTGATAGAATAAAGACAACGTGCATATGATGAGAGAGGATCACTATGAGATTTACTCTGGGCATTACAACAAGATACATAGACCGTCATCCAACTGCATCTATGACTAATAATCCACTCACGGGGATATCGTCCGAACACCCCATGAGTATTAAGTTGCGAACAACAGATAACTGCATTAAGCAAAGTGTGTAATGTAAACAAAGCATATGCCCTCGAGCATATGAATGTTGTTTTCCCCCTAGTAGCAACAGCACATCTACAACCTTAGAGGTTTCTGTCACTCCCCCAGATTAAATAGAGGCATGAACCCACTATCGAGCATAAATACCCCCTCTTGGAGTCACTAGCAACTACTTGGCCAAGATAGCTACTAACAACGGAGAGCATGCAATATCATAAACAATATAGAGATAATATAAGATAAATTTCAGTACATAAAATCAAGCATAACACCAATATTCATCGGATCCCAACAAACCAAACATGTAGAATTACATAACGGTGATCTCAATCATGTAGGGAAGCTCATGAGATCTAAACATGAAGCACATGGTGGAGAAGACAACCATCTAGCTACTGCTAAGGACCCATAGTCCAAGGTAGACTACTCACTCATCGCTCCGGAGGCAAGCATGGCGATGAAGAAGACCTCTGGTGGCGATTCCCCTCTCCGGCAGGGTGCCGGGAAGAGCTTCTGGACCCTCCCGATCTTCGGGTCGACAGCGGCAGCGGATCGCGATGTGTTTTGGAAAACTGATCGGGTCTTTAGGTTTTTCCCGTCGGGGGGTCTTTATAGGCGAAGGGGCATCATCAGAAGTGGACCGAGGTGGTCTCACACATAGGGGCGCGGCCAGGGCCTGGGCCGCGCCGCCCTAGTGTGTGGGCCCCTCGTGGCCCCACTCCGTCTCCTCTTCGATTCTCTGGAAGCTTCGGTGAAATTCTGGGCGACTGGCTTTGGTTTCGTCCAATTCCGAGAATATTTCCTGTGTAGCTTTTCTGAAACACAAAAATAACAGAAAACAGGGAACTGGCACTGTGGCGACTTGTTAGTAGGTTAGTTCTGGAAAATGCATAAAAGTGCCACGAAGTGTAACGAAACACTAAGCAAATGGTGTAAAAACAAGCATGGAGCATCAAAAATTATGGATACGTTGGAGACGTATCAGCATCCCCAAGCTTAACTCCTGCTCGTCCTCGAGTAGGTAAGTGATAACAAAAGAAATAATTTTTGAGGTGACATGCACATACACAATCTTGATCATCTATGTAAACATTGTGCGCTGGGATCAAAAGAACTTAAAACATGGGTATGAAAGATATGATCTTGATAGAAGAAACTTAGCAACCATGTTATAACATGAAAATGAACACAAACAAAAGATCATGAAAATGAAACAATGAAAGTCGAACGTGTGTTCAAATCATAAGGAAAAACATACAAATGGTTTTCAGCTTGTCCTTCATGGAGAGCAAAACATAAATGCATATGACACCTTCAAGTTTAAGAGGGCGACTAGATACAAATAATTTAAGAACAAGTGAAACCAACAATATGAATTAATCAATGAAAACTTTGGGACAATGCACATTATACTAAGAAGGACAACTATGCTCTCTTAATGTGCATAAAGTTAGAAGCTGGTGACTCAACATAAAAGTAAAAGAAAGGCCCTTCGCGGAGGGAAGCAGTGATTACAAGTTTTATAAACCTTTAAAAATTATGGTACTTATCGGCTTTGAGCTCTCATTGCCCCCATCATAAGCATCTTGAATGGTTAAAGTTAATGCGAGAACACTTATGCTGCATATGCTTGACAAATCATAAGTTGAAAACCTCGTGTCCTGTGAATACGAGTACCCAAACTTCATGCTACTTTACTTAGAGTCCCAAGCAAGCTCTTGTCATTGTAAGTATATACGTATCATTGAGAACCGCCAACGGGGTACCTCCGTGCCCGATGACATGGAATAAGCCCACATCAAAATGACAGGACAAGCAGACAATGAACACCTCGGCATGTCTTTTATTTACCATTTGAATAGCTTTTTATTTTGAGATGCGTCGTCGAATGTCCATTGTGGGCATGCTGCAAATTTCCACCATGAATTATGCATGGCTTAGATTGGCGGCCCATGCGTTTCTCTAACACATATACAAACTCCATGATCCCGCAAGATTCCCAATTCATTTCACACCGCGAGTATCCATAAACAAAAGATCACGATAATAAGAAGTGCAATGTTGAAAGCTTGCCCCATGACGGCATGGCTAGGCTAGTTCCCAACTTACAACTTGCAAGTATAACAACTCAACATAAGAGACCACAATGTCAAATTTTTAAAACGTGAAAAATAAAGTGTGCCTTCCGGTTCGTGAGAGTTTTACTGACCAATTTTCGCATAACACTGGTAAGAGTTTAATTTGAAGAGTAGATAAAAACAAGTCAAATGTACTTTGGAATAGCAAATTGCTAATAGGTATGTATGGTGGACACTTTGGCAAAACTTGGTTTTTAGGAGTTGGATGCACGAGTAGAGCTCATACTCAGTACAAAACGAGGGCTAGCAAAAGACTGGGAGCGACCAACTAAGAGAGCAATAACGGCCATAATCATGCAAAGCGACAAAGCGATATTAAAAGAAGCATAAGATGGCATCAAAAATCAAAAACTAAATGATCATAGAGGCTATGGCGACTTTGTAAGAGTCTAACATGTGTGAGCATGCGCCAAGTCAACCCAAATAAAGCATCAAGGAGAAAACCAAAATAATGCTTCCAAACGATAAAAACAACGCATGATTTTTTCAAAGGCTCATTAAGCAATCTCAGTTATTTGAGACAACTCATGCTACAGCAAAACAACTAAGCATACTATCAAAAAGACATCAAGCACGACATCCAAAAGCCTAAGCCGCAGTCTACACAAGCTCCTTCTTGTACCACTTTTTTGCATAAAGCTTTTTCTCTTTTCCAACACCATTCAAACTTTTTATAAACACCTCTTTTGATGAAAACCAATATAGACTAGAGGCAAAAATACACCTTGATGAAAAGATATAAGAAGATCTGAACACATATCAAGGCAAAAACGAAAGCTAAACGCAGTTCTAGAAAAAGAAGAACACTCATTGAAATTATAAGAATGAAAAACGGAGTGTTCTTGGCAAATGAAAAGCAAGGCAACTTCTCCAAAAGAAATTTGTTGGGGTCCAACCATTTATTGCAGCAAAATAAACTAAACTAAACTAAAAACTAAAAACAACTGACGCACCAAGAAAAATGCATAATGCATGAAGCAATAAAAATATAGTGTCTTGAAAGGTGACCTGATTTTTGCCGATGAAGAAGGGGTGCCTCGGGGGCATCCCCAAGCTTTGACGCTTGTACTTCTTGGATATTTCTTGGGGTGATGCATGGGCATCCCCAAGCTTGAGCTTTTTTCCATTCTTCAACTCATCTCATTACTCTCCGATCCCTACACTTGAAAACTTCCTTCATACAAAACTAAACACAAATCTATTAGCAACATTAGTGTAAGCATAACATAGAATCAACCCTTTTTGCTTCAGGTTTCAACCTAAAACCACCATATATTAAGCATATACTACTGTAGCAACTTCCCCAAAAGTTCCGTGATCAAAAGAACTCAAAAAGAAAGCGATAAAGCGGCAAACAAAAATATTGACAGAAATCTGTCAAAACAGAACAGCTGACAAAGGTCGAATTTTTGAGGGGTTTTATGTTGCTCAAATCAAAAAGTGTTCAACTAATTAAAGTTTGGATATAACCTGGGGCATATGCACAAGAAATCGCAGATCCAAAAGATATATAGAGAATTTTCACGAATTTTTACGGTGCAGCACTGAAAACTGTTTCAGGACAGCAACATCCCCAAATCTTACCTCGCTCAAATTAGAGGCTTCTCTTGGCACAAAAATGAAATAAAAAGGATAAGGAGAGGTCATTACAGTAGTAATAACTTCCAAGACTCAAATAAAAGAAAAATAACTGAATGTAAAAACATTGGGTTATCTCCCAAGAGTGCTTTTCTTTAACGCCTTTGAGCTAGGCGCAGAAAATTGCGAATCAAGTAACATCAAGTGATGAAGCATCAATCTCATAATTTGCTCTAAGAATAGAGTCAAAAATTAATTAATTTATTTTCCTAGGGAAGTGTTCCATACCTTTCTTGAGTGGGAATTGATATTTGATGGTGCCTTCCCTCATATCAATGATGGCACCTACAGTTTGAAGAAAGGGTCTTCCCAAAATAATAGGACATGAAGCATTGCATTCAACATCCATGACAAGAAAATCAACGGGAATAAGGTTATTGTTAACCACAATAAGAACATCATTAATCCTTCCCAAAGGTTTCTTCTTAGCAACATCAGCAATAGGAACATCATAATAACACTTTTCAAGCGGTGGCAAATCAAGCATATCATAAATTTTTCTAGGCATGATAGAAATACTAGCACCTAGATCACATAAAGCATGGCAATCAAAACCATTAACATGCATATCAATGATGGGTTCCCAACCATCTTCTAACTCCTGTTTCAACTTTTCATCCTTAATTTTCATAAGAGCATTGATAATATGCTTGGTAAAAGCAACATTTAAAGAACTAAAACTAGGAGTCAAAATAAGATTTTGCAAGAGCAAAATAACTTCAGATATATTGCAACTATTAAAATCAATATCATCAAGGAAAATAGAGCTATCATCTCCTACACTTCGAAAAATTTCAGCACTTTTTTGAAAAAAAGTTTTAGCAGTTTTAGGCTTTTTAACACAAGGAGTGGGAGTTTTCTCTACACCAATCAAAGTAAGAGGATTGCTAGCATTAGGAGCAACATCATTAGAGGTAGTAATGGTACATACCTTCATTTCTCTAGCCATCTCATCTTCTCTTTCCCACCTGACATGCAATTCTGCTAGCATCCTAACATTTTCATCAATTCTAACTTGGATAGCATTAGCAGTAGCAAAAACATTGTTCTCTTTCACCTCATTAGGCAACACTTTTAATTTTAGAAGTTCAACATCACGAGCAAGGCTATTAACTTTAGAAGCAAGAATATCAATTTTGCCTAACTTTTCCTCAACAGACTTATTAAAAGCATTTTGCTTACCGATGAAGTCCTTGAGCATCACCTCAAGCTCGGAGGGCGCGGCCCTAGTGTTGTTGGAGGAATTACCATAAGAGTTACCATAACCATTACCATTGGTAGAAGGATACGGCCTATAATTGTTACTAGCAAAATTGTTCCTATAAGCATTGTTGTTAAAATTATTATTTCTAATGAAGTTTACATCAACATGCTCTTCTTGAGCAACCAAAGAGGCCAAAGGAACATTATTAGGATCTACATGAGTCCTATCATTTGAAAGCATAAGCATAATAGCATCAATCTTACAACTCAAGGAAGAGGTTTCCTCAACAGAATTTACCTTCATACCTTGTGGAGCTCTCTCGGTGTGCCATTCAGAGTAATTTACCATCATATTGTCGAGAAGCTTTGTTGCGGCGCCCAAGGTAAGGGACATAAAGTGCCTCCAACAGCTGAATCAAGTAGGTTCCTTGAAGAAAAATTCAGTCCTGCATAAAAAGTTTGAACAATCATCCAAGTAGTCAGTCCATGAGTGGGACAATTCTTTATCATAGATTTTATTCTTTCCCAAGCTTGAGCAACATGTTCATTATCAAACTGACTAAACTTCATAATATTGCTACGCAAAGCTATAATCTTAGCAGGAGGATAGTATCTACCAATAAAAGCATCCTTACACTTAGCCCATGAATCAATACTATTTTTAGGCAAAGACAGCAACCAATCCTTAGCTTTTCCTCTCAAAGAAAAAGGAAACAACTTTAGCTTAATAATATCACTTTCAACATCCTTATATTTCTGCATCTCACATAGCTCAACAAAATTGTTGAGATGAGCTGCAGCATCATTAGTACTAGCACCAGAAAATTGCTCTTTCATAACAAGGTTCAACAAAGCAGGCTTAATCTCATAAAAATTTGCAGCAGGAGCAGGTGGCGCAATAGGAGTGCAGATAAAATCACTATTGTTCGTGCTAGTAAAGTCACACAACTTGGTGTTTTCAGGAGTAGCCATTCTAGCAAACTAAAAGCAAACAAGTAAAAATAACTACAAAGGATTCTAATTTTTTTGGGTTTTTGATAAAACGATGCAAGTAAAATAAATAAAGTAAAGCAAAACTTAAAACAAAGTAAAGGATGAGCGTGCAAAAACTCCCCTCGCAGAAGTCTTCTTCTTCCTCCCCGGCAACGGTGCCAGAAAAAGTTCTTGATGCTTGCGGTGGTGTTATCTTTTCACCATCCAGTTGGGAACCCCAAGAGGAAGGTATGATGAATATAGCAGCAAGGTTTTTCCCTCAGTTAAGAAACCAAGGTATGTCGATCAGGAGAGGAAGGAGCCAATACGACTGAAGGTGATACTTGCTAGCTTGCGACAGCTCAGGACAATTTATAGGGTGCCTCGTCCAAGCTTTGCTTTGCTAGCTGCAATGCGGAACCTGCACACAACACAACCAAATACTTTGCTCCCAACTTACGATGAGGTTGTCAATCTCACCGGTTTGCTTGAAACAAAGGAATGAGCGTATCGAGTGGAAAATAGTAATAGTATGTGAGTAAAGTAAACAGTGCGAGTAAAGTAAATAGATGATAGCAATATAATAGAAATAGGACCGGGGTTCACAGTTCACTAGTGGTATCTCTCCATAAGATAAAATAATACAAGCTGGGTAAACAAATTACAGTTGGGCAATTGATAGAATAAAGACAACGTGCATATGATGAGAGGATCACTATGAGATTTACTTTGGGCATTACAACAAGATACATAGACCGCCATCCAACTACATCTATGACTAATAATCCACTCACGGGGATATCGTCCGAACATCCCATGAGTATTAAGTTGCGAACAACAGATAACTACATTAAGCAAAGTGTGTAATATAAACAAAGCTAAAAGGATCGTATGAGCGACTAGAGGGGGGGTGAATAGGAGCTACCCAAATCTTTACTTCTTTTCAAATTGAGGCTAGACAAGAAGGTAAATTCTCTAGATGTGCTACTAAGTGAATTTACCTAGAGTGACAAGCAAGCTAGCAATAACAATATAAGTAAAGGTACGAGTAAAGGATAGAGGTAACCGCAATGGAGACACGAAGACACAAGGATGTATTCCCGTAGTTCCTTCCTTGTTACGGGAAGTACGTCTACGTTGGAGAGGTGTGGTGCCACAAAGGCCACCAACGCCACAAAGGCTCACCCTATTCTCCGGTGAACAAGACACAAAGGCGAGTCCACGCTCCACTAAGCGATGCCCTTGAAGGCGGCACGACACCTTTACACAAAGTATTGGGGCAAGCTCCACAACTCAATTGGAGGCTCCCAATAGGCCCACCAAGCTCTTACACACAAAGTTAAGCTTGGAGGATGGCTTCTTCTGGCTAGGAATCCGATGAACACACAAGTTACAAGCCCCTCAACAAAGAGAGGGGGGAAATCAAATCGCCTTGGTGGAAGTGTAGATCTAGGTCTTCTCCCTCAAATCCCAAAAGGGCTTTGAGTTCTATTGGCTAGGGAGAGAGATCTAGAGCTTTGAAGCTTTGGAACAATGGAGGTGAGAGAGTGTGAGCCGCAGCCTTGACTTGAGGTGGAAGAAGGCTTTATATAGTCCAAGACAAGGACTAGCCGTTGCTGCATTTTTAGGCCGGAGTCTCCGGGGTCCAGAGCCCGGAGTCTCCGGGGTTAGTCGCCAAGGCCGGAGTCTCTGGGCCGGAGACAAGCTTCTGCCAAAGCTTCCGCCCAGAGTCTCCGCCCCCATATCTGGGGCGAGCGACACCCGACGAAAAGCGACCCCGGAGGCTTAGGCCGGAGTCTCCGGACCCTGACCAAAGACTCCGGCGTGAGCACACCGGAGTCTCCGGGCAGGAGACCCGGAGTCTCCGGCGTAGAAAAGCCAGAACATATACTCTTCAGATTTCCACCTACAATAAAGATTAGACTGAGACAAACGGTTAGATACCTGAGTATTGACAACAAACACCCAAAAATACATTTTACATGAAGATGCTCTTTCAATCTCCCCATTTTTGGTGTTTGATGACAATACTAAGGTTCAAGAAAAAGATCAACATAATATAGGGTGAGCTCCCCCTAGATGTGTGCAACCTACAACAAAAGCTTGATGCAAATGCACACATACTAGACACAAAGCTCCCCCTGAAATAATGGACCATGATCATGTGCATAGTACATAGAGAACAATATGAAGTAATAAAGCATGATTATTACAATAGAGCACACCACAAGTCTCACACCATATTAAGATAGGTACCACAACGAAGTTCAAATTTTTAAAGAACTAAGTACTAGAAGAGAGCACAAGCATAGCCAAATGAAAGCTCAACAAAAGAAATGCTTGTGCCCTAAGTACTAGAAGAGAGCACAAGCATAGGCAAATGAAAGCTCAACAAAAGAAATGCTTGTGCCCGACCCTTGCAAATCCCCGATAACATACTAATAGAACTCTTCTCCCCCTTTGGCATCGAGACACCAAAAAGGGGAATCGAGCGATGCTACACGTCCCAACAAGTCACTCATCGTCGTCCTCGTCGTTGCCTTCATAGGAAGGATCTTCATCATCACGCATAGGACCCTTGCCACGACTGGAGGAGGACGGATAGTTGGGCTTGGACACTTCATCAAAATCTCCCCATTGGAGTGAGCTGCCCATCTCTTTGTTCCAAGCACCATAGCTGAGAGTATCATCTGAGTCTGAAGGAGGATGCTCTGGAGGAGGAAGCTTGCGGATAGCACGAAGGTGATCAACCATCAAACCTTGGTTGTGAGTGATATGCTTGTTCTGAATGTAGATGTTGTGCTGCTCTTTGCGAATATCCACTCCCATGCAAAGCATGGTCCTCTTGAACCAAGACAGTTTCTTGATCTCCTTGTTGACTTCTTCTTTGTTGCGTGAGGGAAAAGGCTGGTTGCTAGCATTCTTGCTCCTCCTCTTTGGTGGAGAAGGAGGAGCAGCCCGAGTTACTTCAATCTCTTCCTCACCCTCTTCTCCTTCCTCATCAACATCATCCTCATCACCTTCCATGTCTTCATCTTCTTCATCTTCACTAGCGGAGGCAAAGGGTTCATTGGTCACACCCGGTGCCAGTTTCTTCTGAGGCTTCACGGATTTGTGCTCAACCAACTTAGAGATGTCAACACAAAGAGTGTAGTTGGGAGACTTCCTCTTGATCAGCTTCATCACATACGGAGCATAGACCGGGGCTTTCTTGGAAAGAATGCACTCATATATTTCCCGGTGAATGAAGTCCATGACATCAATAGGTTGAACTTGAGCTTCTTGGCCTTTGCAAAAGACTTCATGAGAGTAGGCAAGAAGGTTGACCAAGCCACCATGAAGAGCATCCAAATTTCCCGCACTTGGGGCAATATTCTCACGGAACAGACGGAGAAGAATGTTGTATCTAGTTCTCAACCCATAGGACTCCCCAACAACAATCTTCTTGCCTTGATCAGCGGCATCTTTTGTGAGCTTACCATAGAGGGGAGCAAGTGCCTTCTTGTTGTAGGCAACCCCGGAGAGATGCATCCTTGCACCACTTGGCTCATGGTTCCCCTTGAATGGATATCCAAGCTCTTCGGCAAACTCAATGAAGTTGGATTGGACAACATGATCACCGGTCATCCAAGTCATGGGAAGCTCTTCTCCATCTCCAAACACAAGTGTTGCAAAGAATTGGTGCCTGAGGAGAACGTTGTAGTCTTGCTTGAGTTGCATGAGCGGGTGAAGACCAAGCTTTTCGGTGATCCACAGGGCTTCCTTGAAGTAATCACTCTTGTGAAGATGCTCAAAATCAACCACCTTCTGAGGGCAAACCTTGTGGGTGAGGTTGGCATAGAGCTCGGTGCAAATCAGTTCTTGCTCCCTTCGATGAAAACAGTGATCATTGGTGTTCCTTGGCAAATCATACATCTTCCTCTTCCTCATATCTGCAAACTCGGGAAGTAACATGCCCTTGAGAGTTGGCAAGTGATCAAACTTGGCCTTTTTGGCCCTTTCTTCCTTAGCCAGCTGAGCTAGACGAGCTTTCTCCCTCAGAGCATCCCTAGCAACTTCTGCAGCACTCTGCCTTTCCACATAGCAATCCTTTGCCGGGTCATAGTCAAAGGTGTGCTTCCTCGGGATACGCTTGCGACGACCACCTGCACTGCTACCTGTGAAGGAAATGGCATGATGTAGCAAGGGAAGAGTCAAAAACATGCTCAGAGGAAAGGAACTAGCAGCTTGTGGAGCCAAAACGAAAATGAATATCTACACCGGAGTCTCCGGTGTCTAACCCCGGAGTCTCCGGCCTTGAAAGGGCGGAGACTTTAAAGTCTCCGGGGTTTGGACCCCGGAGACTCCGGGCAACTCGAGGTCAGACAGAGGAGGCATGGTGTAGCTCAAAACTTTGCACCAAATTGGTTCCACAAGTTGCTAGAGACTCAAATTGCCGAACTACAAGCATCCCATAGGCAGAAACTAGCAAAAACTTCCAATCCCTTAAATCTAGGAGAAGCTAGATGGGAAGAGGAGGAAATTTACCAGAGGGCTCCATGGAATGGCAAGCTATCCGGAGAAGAAGGTCTCCGGGAGCTTGTGGAGAGGAATGGCTGGCGGCAAGCGGCGGATCCGTGGCCGGGGAGGCGCCCGGCGGTGACTTGGTGGAGGCGGCGGCGCCCCTAGGGAGTTTGAGGGAAGGGGGTGAATGAGGGAACCGTTGGGGTTTCCCTCACCCCGAACCTCTTTGATCCAGGGCGAAACCGCTAGGGCCGAAGTCTCCGGGGCTGAACACCTGGAGTCTCCGGCCGCCAGACACCGGAGTCTCCGGGGTGCAAAACCCGGAGTCTCCGGCCTGCCTCGACCAGATCACACCGCTGTGTATTTGAGCATGTTTCTTCGAAATATGAAGTGGTTTCAGATGGAAGGGATAGACTTGGGTCAGTAAGAGGTCACTGAGTGGTACTTAGTGTTCAAGTTTGCAAAAGTGCAAATAAAACTCAAATAAGGCCAAACATGAACACATTCCCATTGAAAGGCAATAAAATGCAAATAAGGTGCAAATGGGAACAATCCTCCACTTAGGAGGTCGGTGACCGAAGCCACCATGTTTGAGTATAAAGGTATGGCACCGCGAAGATATATCTTGGGCCCAAAACCAAAACTCATCAATTAAGCTCAAAATTGTCACAAATGACAAGATAGAACAATATGCTTACTCTCGGCATAATGGGGGGAGGGATGGTCCAATTAGTTAGGACCGCACTCCCCATATTTCCATGCCCACATCTAGAACAACACACAAGTTAGAGTTTGGGAGTAAATGCACCTAGCTCAAGCCACATTGCTTGAATCAATGATATTTAGTTCATGCCTCAATTCCCGGAATCTTGCTTCATCAAGAGGTTTCGTGAATATATCGGCAAGTTGCTCATGAGTGCCAACATAAGATAGATCAATATCTCCACGGTTGACATGATCCCGAATGAAATGATGACGAATCTCAATATGCTTCGTCTTGTTGTGTTGCACCGGGTTGTGAGCGATCTTGATTGCACTTTCATTATCACATAAAAGAGGCACTTTGTCAAAAATGACACCGTAATCCTTCAACGTTTGCCTCATCCATAAAAGTTGTGCACAACAACTAGCCGCGGCTACATATTCGACTTCGGTGGTAGAGAGAGACACACAATTTTGTTTCTTAGATGACCAACACACCAAAGACCTACCAAGAAATTGGCAAGCCCCGGAGGTTGATTTCCGTTCCACTTTGTCTCCCGCCCAATCCGAATCCGAGTAACCTACAAGATCAAAACTTGCTCCTTTTGGATACCAAAGACCAAAGTTAGGGGTATTCACTAAATATCGGAAGATTCTTTTGACCGCCACTAAGTGGCTTTCTTTTGGTGCGGCTTGAAAATGTGCACAAACTCCCACACTTAACATAATGTCCGGTCTAGATGCACAAAGGTAAAGCAAGGAACCAATCATAGATCTATAAAGTTTTTGGTCCACTTCTTTACCATTAGGATCGAGATCAAGATTAACCTTTGTTGGCATGGGAGTCTTTGCACCTTTGACTCCTATCATCTCGAACCTCTTGAGCATGTCTTGGGTATATTTGGCTTGGTTCACAAAAGTCCCTCCCTTCAATTGTTTGACTTCAAATCCAAGGAAGAACTCTAACTCCCCCATCATAGACATCTCAAACTTGTCGGTCATGAGCTTGGCAAACTCATTATTGAAAGCTTTGTTAGTAGAACCAAATATAATATCATCAACATATAATTGGCAAATGAAAAGCTCCCCATTGACCTTCTTAGTAAAAAGAGTGGGATCGATCACCCCAATTTCAAAACCACGATCAACCAATAATTCTTTAAGGTGCTCATACCACGCACGTGGGGCTTGTTTGAGGCCATAGAGCGCCTTATCAAGTTTGTAAACATGGTTAGGAAACTTAGGGTTTTTGAAGCCCGGGGGTTGCTTCACAAAAAACAATTCATTTAAGGGACCGTTGAGAAATGCACTTTTAACATCCATTTGTTGAAGTTTAAAGTTATGATGTGATGCATATGCAAGTAAGATGCGAATGGATTCAAGACGGGCAACGGGAGCGAAAGTTTCACCAAAGTCAATACCCTCAACTTGGGAGAAACCTTGAGCCACCAATCTTGCCTTGTTACGAATGACTATGCCATTTGCATCTTGCTTGTTCTTGAAGATCCACTTGGTCCCAATGACATTATGGCAATGTTTAGGCCTTTCTACTAGAGTCCACACTTTGTTGCACTCGAAGTTGTTGAGTTCATCATGCATGGCATCAAGCCAATCCGGATCCTCAAGCGCCTCATAAACTTTCTTGGGTTCTACACAAGAGACAAAAGCATGATGAGAGCTAAAGTTAGAAAGTTGCCTCCTTGTGGAGACACCTTTACAAACACTCCCAACCACATTTTCCAAGGATATGCTTCTTCGTCGAAGAATGGACTCAAGCTTCTTCTCACGGCGAGTGTGAGCCTCAAGAGGAGATTCTTGAGAGACTACTTGATCATCTTCATGATCACTGTTCTGGTCCTCGCCTTGACCAGTTGGATTGCCTTGATCATCAAGTGGCCCATAGCCACGGAATTCCGAAGGATCTTCATCAAGGCCTTGATCACCCCCGGAGACTCCGGTATCCATACCCGGAGACTCCGGTATAGGCCGGAGAGTCCGGACCACAGGGGCCGGAGACTCCGGGCAAGATTGCTCGGTGGGATGATCTTGAGGTTGAGGGTGCGCAGCTTGTCTTTGGTCAATGTCCTGTGGGTGTTCAGCAGGTGAAGGCTCCACTTGTGTAGAGCATTGTCCTTCTCCTTCGGCCAAAAGGTGTCCCTCAATGGGCCGGAAGAATCCGACACCCATTCTTCTTATGGCTTGGGGAGGAATTTCGTCACCTACATCACGAACACCACTTTGTCCCACAAAGGAACCATTATCTTCATCGAACCTCACATTACAAGTCTCTATAACATGCCCGGTGGACTTGTTATAGATCCTATAGGAATGTGAGTCCGTGGAGTAACCAACAAAGATACCCTCTATAGCTTTAGAATCAAATTTTGACAAACGAACACCTTTCTTGAGATAGAAACACTTACAACCAAATACCCGGAAGTACTTGATGTTGGGCTTTTGCCCAGTAAGAATTTCATATGGAGTCTTGTTCAAGTTCTTGCGGAGATAAAGCCGGTTGGTGGCATGGCATGCGGTATTAATAGCTTCGGCCCAAAAGTTGTATGGAGACTTGAACTCCGCCAACATAGTTCTTGCCGCATCCATAAGAGTCCGGTTCTTCCTCTCGGCAACTCCATTTTGTTGCGGGGTATATGCAGCGGAATATTGATATTTGATACCCGCATCACTAAAAAACTCATTTAGGGAGTAGTTCTTGAACTCGGTGCCATTGTCACTTCTTATAGTCAATATGGTGGTATTGAATTGACGCTCAACTTCGGTGGCAAAGTCTTTGACGGTTTGTTGGGTCTCACTCTTGAACTCAAAGAAATAAACCCAAGTGTATCTTGAATAGTCATCGACAATCACCAAGCAATACTTCTTGCCACCAAGACTTGCATAAGTGGGAGGTCCAAAGAGATCCATGTGAAGGAGCTCCAAGCACCTCTTGGAAGAGATAATAGTCTTGCTCGGATGACTTGTTTCATGCATCTTTCCTTCAATACATGCCCTACAAACACGATCTTTGGAAAAAGAAACATCCTTTAGTCCGAGTATGTGGCCGCCGGTGTAGAGATTTTGCAAAGCTCTCATATTGACGTGGGCTAGCCGGCGATGCCAAAGCCATCCCACGTCGGCCTTAGCAATTAGGCATATCGCGGCCGTAGTGGGTTTCTCCGAAAAGTCCACCACATACAAGCCATTTTCGACATACCCAACAAAGGCAACCTTGAGAGACTTACTCCACATGACGACCACAATATCAACATCAAAATATGTGGCATAGCCCATAGTAGCAAGTTGATGAACGGAAAGTAGATTATAACCAATGGTTTCAACAAGCATGACATTCACTAGGGACACGTCCGGAGTGATCACCACCTTATCGAAACCAAGTACCTTAGAGGATGACTTATCTCCATATGAGACCGTGACATTTGAAGTATTTGGCTTTAGATCTTCCACAATATTTTTGCTTCCGGTCATGTGGCTTGTGGCACCACTATCAATAATCCATTTTCCTCCTCCGGAAGCAATGTCCTACAAGAGATTAATTCTTGGTTTTAGGTCCCCATTTTTGAATGGGTCCTCTTTTGTTAGTCACAAGAATCTTAGGTACCCAAATAGCATATTCAATGTAACCATTATAGGGACCAACATATTTAGCATAGACATCACCATAATAGTCCCTAAGAAGAACATAATGAGGGTTATATTTTCCTGCAAAATTATTGTGAGAAGGGCCGGAGACTCCGGCCTTTGGGAGCGGAGACTCCGGGGTGGATGAACTAACCGGAGACTCCGGAACCTTTGACCCGGAGACTCCGGTCTCCTCGATTTTCTTCTTTCCATTCAGCTCCTCCCACTCCTCCTCGGTGTAACAAATATCAAAGGGGACATGAGGAGTAGGAGCAGCAGCAGGCTTTGCCTTCTTCTTGTTCTTCTTATTCTTCTTCTTCTTTGAGGACTCGGCCACCAAACAAAGATCCCCTTTTTTTGAGGGCTCGGCAACAAATCCGAGGCCCTCCTTTCCCTTGAACAATCTTTGGTTGTTCAAGAGATCATTGAGATTCTTCTCTCCTTGAATGCAAGTAGCAAGGCCCTTAGCAAGATCGGCCTTCAACCTATTGTTCTCCTCAATGATATCACTATGATCACAAATAGAGTTAGAAGAACAAGGAACTTCAATAACTTGCATTGGTGGGACTTTAGATTGTTCAATAGTTAGTTGAATTTGAAGTTGTTCACGAATCTTGGTGAGATGCGAGAATTTGCCTTCCAAAGCCTTGTGGGCTTCTTCAAGCTTCTCAAACTTCTCACGAAGATCATTATGACCAACGTCAAATTCAACTTTCTCCTTTTTAAGCAACTTGACCATAGCAAGAGCATGGTCACGTTCTTTAGTGAGTTTTGACAAGCTTAGATTATGAGACTCTTCTAGTCCCAACAATTTCTCCTCTAAAGAGACTCTCAAGTTTTGCTCTTCTTCGAGCTCAATTGATAGAGAGCCAATATCATCGGCGGCTAATCTTTCCAACTCCTCCTTCTCCTTGATAGTGTCATGGGCATCACCAATTTCACACATTAGTGTCTCAAAGTATATCTTGGTTGGCCCCTTCATGTTAGCAAGAAAATCATCACAAGAAACTAGTTCTTTCTTAATCTTAAGACTACTCACATCATCCATAGAGGTAGCATTGGAATGAGATGATGAAGGAGTAGGTGATGAGGTTACCTCCAAGGCCTTAGCCATAAGACACTTGTGAGTGGTGATGACGGCGTTCTCATTTTGTGAGTTGAAGAGGGATGTAGGTGGTGTGGAGACAATGGCAATGGCGGCCACTTCTCCATTCTCTTCATCAACGGAGTCATCATCATCGGACTCGGAGTCATACTCCTCAAAATCCGGTCTTGAACGGATTATCTCGGACCGCATGGGTTCTCTTGGGTTGATGGAGGTGATGAACATATGCTTGATATAGTCATCACCATTGTCTTTGCACCCAAACCCGGTCAAGGCCGTTGCAAGAGCCAAGATCCTTTGGTACATCTCATCGGGAGTCTCATTATCACGCATAATGAAATCCCTTTCTTCACTCTTGAGCTCATCAAACTTGGAGGACCGAATACTTTCATTCCCAATGAAGAGCATAGTGATATAGTCCCATACTTCCTTGGCGGTGCTCAAGTTGTTGATGTGTACCGCATGAGTATCCGGTACGGCTTGTTGAAGGAGATGCTTGGCGGTGGCATTGAGTTGCTCATCAACTTCTTCCCTTCCGGTCAAGTTGAGAGGATCATGAGGTGCAAATCCATTTTGTATGACCCTCCACAAATGAGTAGAAGAGCTAGAAATATGAGATTTCATTAGTCCTTGCCATTTAATAAAATTGCGAGAATCAAGCTTAGGAGGAGATCCCATGTTGTTAATGTGTGGCATAGGATAATGGACCGGCGGAGGGGAGTAAGTGTTAGGGGGTGGAATGTTAGCACCCTTTGCCGGACCATCATTTTCCTTAGGAGGGTCACCTTTATTCTCGGTGGAGGTGGAGCCATTGTTAGGTGGCTTCACCTTAGCCAAGGAGAGTTCCACAATAGGTGTGGTGTTTGGGTCGGTGGGCCCGGAAGGTTTTCTTCCAAAATATTCCTCAAACATAGCCTTCATCTCCAATCTCATGGTGGTTTGCATTGTGTCCAAGGACGCCAAGTGCTCCTCACGTGAGATTGAAGAGGAAGAGATAGATGGAGGAGTATCTTCGGGAGGAGTTTCTTTACTCTTATCCCCTTCCATAGTTGCTCAAACTCTTAGGCGGTTAAGCCCGAATAAGAGACCACGCTCTGATACCAATTGAAAGGATCGTATGAGCGACTAGAGGGGGGGTGAATAGGAGCTACCCAAATATTTACTTCTTTTCAAATTGAGGCTAGACAAGAAGGTAAATTCTCTAGATGTGCTACTAAGTGAATTTACCTAGAGTGACAAGCAAGCTAGCAATAACAATATAAGTAAAGGTATGAGTAAAGGATAGAGGTAACCGCAATGGAGACACGAAGACACAAGGATGTATTCCCGTAGTTCCTTCCTTGTTACGGGAAGTACGTCTACGTTGGAGAGGTGTGGTGCCACAAAGGCCACCAACGCCACAAAGGCTCACCCTATTCTCCGGTGAACAAGCCACAAAGGCGAGTCCACGCTCCACTAAGCGATGCCCTTGAAGGCGGCACGACACCTTTACACAAAGTATTGGGGCAAGCTCCACAACTCAATTGGAGGCTCCCAATAGGCCCACCAAGCTCTTACACACAAAGTTAAGCTTGGAGGACGGCTTCTTCCGGCTAGGAATCCGATGAACACACAAGTTACAAGCCCCTCAACAAAGAGAGGGGGGAAATCAAATCGCCTTGGTGGAAGTGTAGATCTAGGTCTTCTCCCTCAAATCCCAAAAGGGCTTTGAGTTCTATTGGCTAGGGAGAGAGATCTAGAGCTTTGAAGCTTTGGAACAATGGAGGTGAGAGAGTGTGAGCCGCAGCCTTGACTTGAGGTGGAAGAAGGCTTTATATAGTCCAAGACAAGGACTAGCCGTTGCTGCATTTTTAGGCCGGAGTCTCCGGGGTCCAGAGCCCGGAGTCTCCGGGGTTAGTCGCCAAGGCCGGAGTCTCCGGGCCGGAGACAAGCTTCTGCCAAAGCTTCCGCCCAGAGTCTCCGCCCCCATATCTGGGGCGAGCGACACCCGACGAAAAGCGACCCCGGAGGCTTAGGCCGGAGTCTCCGGACCCTGACCAAAGACTCCGGCGTGAGCACACCAGAGTCTCTGGGCAGGAGACCCGGAGTCTCCGGCGCAGAAAAGCCAGAACATATACTCTTCAGATTTCCACCTACAATAAAGATTAGACTGAGACAAACGGTTAGATACCTGAGTATTGACAACAAACACCCAAAAATACATTTTACATGAAGATGCTCTTTCAAAAGCATATGCCCTCGAGCATTGCTTGATGCGTGGTGAATGACCAGCCCGTTGGGAACCCCAAGAGGAAGGTGTGATGAGTATAGCAGCTAATTTTCCCTCAGTTTAGAAACCAAGGTTTATCGTTCTTGGGGAGGAGAGACAAATGACTGAAGGTGATGCTTGCTAGTTTGCGACAGCTTCGGACAATTTATATATGGTGCCTCGTCCAAGCTTTGCTTGCTAGCTGCAACGCGGAACCTGCACACACACAACCAAGTACTTTGCTCCCGACTTACGATGAGGTTGTCAATCTCACCGGTTTGCTTGAAACAAAGGTTATGAGTGTATTGAGTGGAAAACAGTAAAAGTATGCGAGTAAACTAAACAGTGCGAGTAAAGTAAATAGGTGATAGCAATATGATGGAAATAGGACCGGGGTCCACAGTTCACTAGTGGTGTCTCTCTATAAGATAAATAGCACATGCTGGGTAAACAAATTACAGTTGGGCAATTGATAGAAAAAAGATAAACGTGATATGTCAAGAAGATCACTATGAGATTTACTCTGGGCATTACAACAAAATACATAGACCGCCATCCAACTGCATCTATGACTAATAATCTACTTGTGGCGAATCAATCCGAGAACTCCACAAGTATTAAGTTGCGAACAACAGATAATTGCATTAAGCAAAGTGTGTAATGTAAACAAAGCATATGCCCTTGAGCATATGAATGTTGTTTTCTCCCTAGTAGCAACAGCACATCTACAACCTTAGAGGTTTCTATCACTCCCGTAGGTTAAATAGAGGCATGAACCCACTATCGAGCATAAATACCCCCTCTTGGAGTCACTAGCAACTACTCGGCCAAGATAGCTACTAACAACGGAGAGCATGCAAGATCATAAACAACATAGAGATAACATAAGATATATTTCAGTACAGCAACTCAATCATAAACACCAATATTCATCGGATCCCAACAAACCAAACATGTAGAATTACATAACGGTGATCTCAATCATGTAGGGCAGCTCATGAGATCTAAACATGAAGCACATGGTGGAGAAGACAACCATCTAGCTACTACTATGGACCCATAGTCCAAGGTAGACTACTCACTCATCGCTCCGGAGGCAAACATGGCGATGAAGAAGACCTCCGGTGGCGATTCCCCTCTCCGGCAGGGTGCCGGGAAGAGCTTCTGGACCCTCCCGATCTCGGGTCGACGACGGCGGCGGATCGCGATGTGTTTCTGGAAAATTGATCGGGTTCTTAGGTTTTTCCCGTCGGGGGGTCTTTATAGGCGAAGGGGCGATGTCAGAGGAGGGCCTAGGCGGCCTCACGCTAGGGTGGCGCGGGCCAGGGGCTGGCCGCGCCAGCCAGGCGTGTGGGCCCTTGGTGGCCCATCTCCTTCTCTCCTTCGGATCTCTGGAAGCTTCCGAGTAAAATAAGACTTCAGGAACTTGTTTCGTCCAATTCCGAGAATATTTCCTGTGTATCACTACTGAAACACAAAAACAGCAGAAAACAGGGAACTGGCACTGTGGCAACTTGTTAATAGGTTAGTTCCGGAAAATGCATAAAAGTGCCACGAAGTGTAATGAAACAGTAGGCAAATGGTGTAAAAACAAGCATGGAGCATCAAAAATTATAGATACGTTGGAGACGTATCAAGCATCCCCAAGCTTAACTCCTGCTCGTTCTCGAGTAGGTAAGTGATAACAAAAGAATAATTTTTGAGGTGACATGCACCTACACAATCTTTATCATGTATGTAAGCATTTGTGAGCTGGGATCATAAGAACTTAAAACATGGGCATGAAGATATAATCTTGACAATAAGAAACTTAGCAACCATGTTGTAAACATGCAAATGAACACAAACAAAAGATCATGAAAATGAAACAATGAAAGTCAAACGTGTTTTCAAATCATAAGGAAAAACATACAAATGGTTTTCAGCTTGTCCTTCAAAGAGAGAAAAACATAAATGCATAGGACACCTTCAAGTTTAAGAGGGCGACTAGATACAAATAATTTAAGAACAAGTGAAACCAACAATATGAATCAATCAATGAAATCTTTGGGACAATGCACATTATACTAAGAATGACAACTATGCTCTCTTAATGGTGCATAAAGATAGAAGGTGGTGACTCAACATAAAAGTAGAAGAAAGGCCCTTCGCAGAGGGAAGCAGTGATTGCAAGTTTTATAACCTTCAAAAATTATGGTACTTACCGGCTTTGAGCTCTCATTGCCCCCATCATAAGCATCTTGAATGGTTAAAGTTAATGCGAGAACAATTATGATGCATATGCTTGACAAATCATAAGTTGAAAACCTCGTGCCCTGATACGTCTCCAACGTATCTATAATTTTTGATGCTCCATGCTTGTTTTTACACCATTTGCCTACTGTTTCGTTACACTTAGTGGCACTTTTATGCATTTTCTGGAACTAACCTATTAACAAGTTGCCACAGTGCCAGTTCCCTGTTTTCTGCTATTTTTGTGTTTCAGAAGTGATACACAGGAAATATTCTCGGAATTGGACGAAACAAGTTCCTGAAGTCTTATTTTACCCGGAAGCTTCCAGAGATCCGAAGAGGAGTAGGAGGGGGGCCACCAAGGGCCCACACACAGGGGTGGCGCGGCCAGCCCCTGGCCCGCGCCACCATGGTGTGAGGCCGCCTGGCCCCACCTCTGACATCGCCCCTTCGCCTATAAAGACCCCCCGACGAAAAAAACCTAAGTACCCAATCACTTTTCCAGAACACATCGCGATCCGCCGCCGCCGTCGACTCGAAGATCGGGAGGGTCCAGAAGCTCTTCCCGGCACCCTGCCGGAGAGGGGAATCGCCACCGGAGGTCTTCTTCATCGCCATGCTTGCCTCTGGAGCGATGAGTGAGTAGTCTACCTTGGACTATGGGTCCATAGTAGTAGCTAGATGGTTGTCTTCTCCACCATGTGCTTCATGTTTACATCTCATGAGCTGCCCTACATGATTGAGATCACCATTATGTAATTCTACATGTTTGGTTTGTTGGGATCTGATGAATATTGGTGTTTATGATTGAGTTGCTGTACTGAATATTATCTTATGGTATCTCTATGTTGTTTATGATCTTGCATGCTCTCCGTTGTTAGTAGCTATCTTGGCCGAGTAGTTGCTAGTGACTCCAAGAGGGGGTATTTATGCTCGATAGTGGGTTCATGCCTCTATTTAACCTGGGGGAGTGACAGAAACCTCTAAGGTTGTAGATGTGCTGTTGCTACTAGGGAGAAAATAACATTCATATGCTCGAGGGCATATGCTTTGTTTACATTACACACTTTGCTTAATGCAGTTATCTGTTGTTCGCAACTTAATACTTGTGGAGTTCTCGGATTGATTCGCCACAAGTGGATTATTAGTCATAGATGCAGTTGGATGGCGGTCTATGTATTTTGTTGTAATGCCCAGAGTAAATCTCATAGTGATCTTCTTGACATATCATGTTTATCTTTATTCTATCAATTGCCCAACTATAATTTGTTTACCCAGCATGTGTTATTTATCTTATGGAGAGACACCACTAGTGAACTATGGACCCCGGTCCTATTTCATCATATTGCTATCACCTGTTTACTTTACTCGCACTGTTTACTTTAGTCGCATACTTTTATTGTTTTCCACTCGATACACACATAACCTTTGTTTCAAGCAAACCGGTGAGATTGACAACCTCATCGTAAGTTGGGAACAAAGTACTTGGCTGTGTGTGTGCAGGTTACGCGTTGCAGCTTGCAAGCAAAGCTTGGACGAGGCGCCATATATAAATTGTCCGAAGCTGTCGCAAACTAGCAAGCATCACCTTCAGTCGTTTGTCTCTCCTCTCCAAGAACGATAAACCTTGGTTTCTTAACTGAGGGAAAACCAGCTGCTATACTCATCACACCTTCCTCTTGGGGTTCCCAACGGGCTGGTCATTCACCACGCATCAAGCTATTTTTCTGGCGCCGTTGCCGGGGAGGAAGTAGAAGACTTCTGCGAGGGGAGTTTTTCGCACGCACATCTTTTACTTTGTTATTGTTTTGCTTTACTTTATTTATTTTACCTGCATCGTTTTATATCAAAAACCCAAAAAAAATAGAATCCTTGCTAGTTGTTATTTCTTTACTTTAGTTTATCATGTTGATCCCTAAGTACGTTCTGGAGGATCTCTCAGTAGGTAGTGGTTCGATTATTGGCAAAAGTAACATTGAGGAGTTCTTTAATCACCTTAGTATGCATGAGGAAGTTGAGGAAAAATCTTTGGTTGAGCTAGCTCCTAGTATTGAAGTTGCTTCTGCTTATTTGATTCACATGTTGGAAACTAGGTTTGCCAGTCTTAATCCTTTTATGCAATACAAGTTCCTTAAGCTTCATGAAATTGAGGATCCCGAAAAGAAAGCTTTTATTTTGGAAGCTTTGCGCTTAGAATTTAAAGATGTCGTTATTGAAGCTAGAAAATTTCTTAAACATTTTAATAAACTTGGTTCACCTATAAAAGTTATTGGTACTAACGATGAAGGAACCGAAATATCTATACCTAGCAAGCTCTTGGGATTATGTGAAGCTTTCGAAAATAATTTTGATTGGATCTGTCCCAAAAATCTTTTTTGTGATTTGAGTGAACCAAGGCGTGATCACAAAGGGTCTTCTAAAACTTATGTGGATGAAATACAATGCCTTATTGACAAGACCTTTGCTGTTGATCTTAATGCTTCTTCTGAAAATACTTGATTCGCAATTTTCTGCGCCTAGCTCAAAGGCGTTAAAGAAAAGCACTCTTGGGAGATAACCCAATGTTTTTTCAGTACTTTTTCTTTTATTTGAGTCTTGGAAGTCATTACTACTGTAATGACCACTCCTTATCTTGTTTATTTTGTTTTTGTGCCAAGAGAAGCCTCTAATTCGAGTGAGGTAAAGATTGGGGGATGTTGCTGTCCTGATACTGTTTTCGGTGCTGCACCGTAAAAATTCGTAAAAATTCTCTGTTTATCTTTTGGACCTGCAATTTCTTGTGCATATCCCCAGGTTGTATCCAAACTTTCGTTAGTTGAACACTTTTTGATTTGAGCAACAGAAAACCCCTCAAAAATTTGACCTTTGTCAGCTATTCACTTTTGACAGATTTCTGCCAATATTTGTGTTTGCCACTTTATCGCTTTCTTTTGAGTTCTTTTGATCACGGAACTTTTGGGGAGGTTGCTACAGTAGTATTTGCTATATATGTGGTGGTTTTGAGTTGAAACCTGAAGCAAAAAGAGGTTGATTATATGCTATGATTACACTAATGTTGCTAATAGATTTGTGTTTAGTTTTGTATGAAGGAAGTTTTCAAGTGTAGGGATTGGAGAATGATGAGATGAGTTGAAGAATGGACAAAAGCTCAAGCTTGGGGATTCCCATGCATCACCCCAAGAAATATCCAAGAAGTACAAGCGTCAAAGCTTGGGGATGCCCCCGAGGCACCCCTTCTTCATCGGCAAAAATCAGGTCACCTTTCAAAACACTATATTTTTATTGCTTCATGCACTATGTGTTTTTCTTGGAGCGTCAGTTGTTTTAGTTTTCTTAGTTGGTTTAGTTTGTTTGTTTTCTGCAATAAATGGTTGGACCCCAACAAATTTCTTTTGGAGGAGATGTACTCGCTTTTCATTTGCCAAGAACACTCCGTTTTCACTCTTATCGTTCATCGAGTGTTCTTCTTTTTTCCGCTACTGCTTTTGGTTTTCGTTTTCGCCTTGATTTGTGTTCAGACCTTGTCATATCTTTTCATCAAGGTGTATTTTTGCCTCTGATCTTTATTGGTTTTCATCAAAAGAGTTGTCTTTAAAAATTTCAAATGGTGTTGGAAAAGAGAAAAAGCTTTGTGCAAAATAGTGGTACAAGAAGGAGCTTGTGTAGACTGCGGCTTAGGATTTTTCATGTCATGCTTGATGTCTTTTTGATAGTATGCTTAGTGGTTTTTCTGTAGCATGACTTGTCTCAAATAACTGAGATTGCTTAATGAGCCTTTGAAAAAATCATGCGTTGTTTTTATTGTATGGAAGCATTATTTTGGTTTTCTCCTTGATGCTTTATTTGGGTTGACTTGGCGCATGCTCACACATGTTAGACTCTTACAAAGTCACCAATAGCCTTCATGATCATTTAGTTTTTGACTTTTGATGCCATCTTATGCTTCTTTTAATGTCGCTTTGCATAATTATGGCCATTATTGCTCTCTTAGTTGGTCGCTCCCAGTCTTTTGCTAGCCCTCGCCTTGTACTGAGTATGAGCTCTACTCGTGCATCCAACTCCTAAAAGCCAAAGTTTTCCAAAGTGTCCACCATACATACCTACTAGCAATTTGCTATTCCAAGTAAATTTGACTTGCTTTTATTTTCTCTTCAAATTAAACTCTTACCAGTGTTATGCGAAATTCGGTCAGTAAAGCTCCCACGAACCGGAAGGCACACTTTACTTTTTCCTGTTCTTAAAAATTTGACATTATGGTCTCTTATGTTGAGTTGTTATGCTTGCAAGTTGTAATTTGGAGACTAGCCCAGCCATGCTGTCATGGGCAAGCTTTCAACATTGCACTTCTTATTTGAGTTGATATCGTGATCTTTTGTTTATGGATGCCCGCGGTGTGAAATGAATTGGGAATCTTGTGAGGATCATGGAGTTTGTATATGTGTTAGGGAAACGCCGGGCCGCCAATCTAAGCCATGCATAATTCATGGTGGAAATTTGTAGCATACCCATGGTGAACATTCGACGACGCATCTCACAATAAAAAGCTAAACAAAAGGCAAATAAAAGAGATGTCGAGGTGTTCATTGTCTGCTTGTCCTGTCATTTTGGTGTGGGCTTGTTCCATGTTATCGGGCACGGAGGTACCCCATTGGCGGTTCTCAATGATATGCATATATTTACAATGACAAGAGCCTTGCTTGGGACTCTAAGTAAAGTAGCATGAGGTTTGGGTACTCGTATTCACGGGGCACGAGGTTTTCAACTTATGATTTGTCAAGCATATGCATCATAATTGTTCTCGCATTAACTTTAACCATTCAATATGCTTATGATGGGGGCAATGAGAGCTCAAAGCCGGTAAGTACCATAATTTTTGAAGGTTATAAAACTTGCAATCACTGCTTCCCTCTGCGAAGGGCCTTTCTTCTACTTTTATGTTGAGTCACCACCTTCTATCTTTATGCACCATTAAGAGAGCATAGTTGTCATTCTTAGTGTGATATGCATTGTCCCAAAGTTCATTGATTGATTCATATTGTTGGTTTCACTTGCTCTTAAATTATTTGTATCTAGTCGCCCTCTTAAACTTGAAGGTGTCCTATGCATTTATGTTTTGCTCTCTTTGAAGGACAAGCTGAAAACCATTTGTATGTTTTTCCTTATGATTTGAACACACGTTTGACTTTCATTGTTTCATTTTCATGATCTTTTGTTTGTGTTCATTTGCATGTTTACAACATGGTTGCTAAGTTCTTATTGTCAAGATTATATCTTCATGCCCATGTTTTAAGTTCTTTTGATCCCAGCTCACAAATGCTTACATATGTGATCAAGATTGTGTAGGTGCATGTCACCTCAAAAATTATTCTTTTGTTATCACTTACCTACTCGAGGACGAGCAGGAGTTAAGCTTGGGGATGCTTGATACGTCTCCAACGTATCTATAATTTTTGATGCTCCATGCTTGTTTTTACACCATTTGCCTACTGTTTCGTTACACTTAGTGACACTTTTATGCATTTTCCGGAACTAACCTATTAACAAGTTGCCACAGTGCCAGTTCCCTGTTTTCTGCTGTTTTTGTGTTTCAGAAGTGATACACAGGAAATATTCTCGGAATTGGACGAAACAAGTTCCTGAAGTCTTATTTTACCTGGAAGCTTCCAGAGATCCGAAGAGGAGTAGGAGGGGGGCCACCAGGGGCCCACACACAGGGGTGGCGCGGCCAGACCCTGGTCCGCGCCACCATGGTGTGAGGCCGCCTGGCCCCACCTCTGACATCGCCCCTTCGCCTATAAAGACCCCCCGACGGAAAAAACCTAAGTACCCAATCACTTTTCCAGGCCACATCGCGATCCACCGCCGCCGTCGACCCGAAGATCACGAGGGTCCAGAAGCTCTTCCCGGCACCCTGCCGGAGAGGGGAATCGCCACCGGAGGTCTTCTTCATCGCCATGCTTGCCTCCGGAGCGATGAGTGAGTAGTCTACCTTGGACTATGGGTCCATAGCAGTAGCTAGATGGTTGTCTTCTCCACCATGTGCTTCATGTTTAGATCTCATGAGCTGCACTACATGATTGAGATCACCGTTATGTAATTCTACATGTTTGGTTTGTTGGGATCCGATGAATATTGGTGTTTATGATTGAGTTGCTGTACTGAATATTATCTTATGTTATCTCTATGTTGTTTATGATCTTGCATGCTCTCCGTTGTTAGTAGCTATCTTGGCCGAGTAGTTGCTAGTGACTCCAAGAGGGGGTATTTATGCTCGATAGTGGGTTCATGCCTCTATTTAACCTGGGGGAGTGACAGAAACCTCTAAGGTTGTAGATGTGCTGTTGCTACTAGGGAGAAAACAACATTCATATGCTCGAGGGCATATGCTTTGTTTACATTACACACTTTGCTTAATGCAATTATCTGTTGTTCACAACTTAATACTTGTGGAGTTCTCGGATTGATTCGCCACAAGTGGATTATTAGTCATAGATGCAGTTGGATGGCGGTCTATGTATTTTGTTGTAATGCCCAGAGTAAATCTCATAGTGATCTTCTTGACATATCACGTTTATCTTTATTCTATCAATTGCCCAACTGTAATTTGTTTACCCAGCATGTGTTATTTATCTTATGGAGAGACACCACTAGTGAACTGTGGACCCCGATCCTATTTCATCATATTGCTATCACCTGTTTACTTTACTCGCACTGTTTACTTTACTCGCATACTTTTATTGTTTTCCACTCGATAAACTCATAACCTTTGTTTCAAGCAAACCGGTGAGATTGACAACCTCATCGTAAGTTGGGAACAGAGTACTTGGCTGTGTGTGTGCAGGTTCCGCGTTGCAGCTAGCAAGCAAAGCTTGGACGAGGCGCCATATATAAATTGTCCGAAGCTGTCGCAAACTAGCAAGCATCACCTTCAGTCGTTTGTCTCTCCTCTCCAAGAACGATAAACCTTGGTTTCTTAACTGAGGGAAAACCAGCTGCTATACTCATCACACCTTCCTCTTGGGGTTCCCAACGGGCTGGTTATTCACCACGCATCATGCCCCGTGAATACGAGTAACCAAACCTCATGCTACTTTACTTAGAGTCCCAAGCAAGGCTCTTGTCATTGTAAATATATGCATATCATTGAGAACCGCCAATGGGGTACCTCCGTGCCCGATGACATGGAACAAGCCCACACCAAAATGACAGGACAAGCAGACAATGAACACCTCGACATCTCTTTTATTTGCCTTTTGTTTAGCTTTTTATTGTGAGATGCGTCGTCGAATGTTCACCATGGGTATGCTGCAAATTTCCACCATGAATTATGCATGGCTTAGATTGGCGGCCCGACGTTTCCCTAACACATATACAAACTCCATGATCCCCACAAGATTCCCAATTCATTTCACACCGCGGGCATCCATAAACAAAAGACCACGATATCAACTCAAATAAGAAGTGCAATGTTGAAAGCTTGCCCATGACTGCAAGGCTGGGCTAGTCTCCAACTTACAACTTGCAAGCATAACAACTCAACATAAGAGACCACAATGTCAAATTTTTAAGAACAGGAAAAAGTAAAGTGTGCCTTCCGGTTCGTGAGAGCTTTACTGACCGAATTTCGCATAACACTGGTAAGAGTTTAATTTGAAGACAAAATAAAAGCAAGTCAAATTTACTTGGAATAGCAAATTGCTAGTAGGTATGTATGGTGGACACTTTGGAAAACTTTGGCTTTTAGGAGTTGGATGCACGAGTAGAGCTCATACTCAGTACAAGGCGAGGGCTAGCAAAAGACTGGGAGTGACCAACTAAGAGAGCAATAATGGCCATAATCATGCAAAGCGACAAAGCGACATTAAAAGAAGCATAAGATGACATCAAAAGTCAAAAAATAAATGATCATGAAGGCTATTGGCGACTTTGTAAGAGTCTAACATGTGTGAGCATGCGCCAAGTCCACCCAAATAAAGCATCAAGGAGAAAACCAAAATAATGCTTCCATACAATAAAAACAACGCATGATTTTTTCAAAGGCTCATTAAGCAATCTCAGTTATTTGAGACAAGTCATGCTACAGCAAAACCACTAAGCATACTATCAAAAAGAAATCAAGCATGACATGAAAAAGCCTAAGCCGCAGTCTACACAAGCTCCTTCTTGTACCACTTTTTTTTGCACAAAGTTTTTTCTCTTTTCCAACACCATTTGAAATTTTTAAAGACACCTCTTTTGATGAAAACCAATAAAGATAAGAGGCAAAAATACACCTTGATAAAAATATATGACAAGGTCTGAACACAAATCAAGGCGAAAACGAAAACCAAAAGCAGTAGCGGAAAAAGAAGAACACCCGGTGAAACGAATAGAGTGAAAAACGGAGTGTTCTTTGCAAATGAAAACGAGTACATCTCCTCCAAAGGAAATTTGTTGGGGTCCAACCATTTATTGCAGCAAACAAAACTAAACTAACTAAGAAAACTAAAACAACTGACGCTCCAAGAAAAACACATAGTGCATGAAGCAATAAAAATATAGTGTCTTGAAAGGTGACCTGATTTTTGCCGATGAAGAAGGGGTGCCTCGGGGGCATCCCCAAGCTTTGACGCTTGTACTTCTTGGATATTTCTTGGGGTGATGCATGGGCATCCCCAAGCTTGAGCTTTTGTCCATTCTTCAACTCATCTCATCATTCTCCAATCCCTACACTTGAAAACTTCCTTCATACAAAACTAAACACAAATCTATTAGCAACATTAGTGTAGGCATAACATATAATCAACCTCTTTTTGCTTCAGGTTTCAACTCAAAACCACCACATATATAGCAAATACTACTGTAGCAACTTCCCAAAAAGTTCCGTGATCAAAAGAACTCAAAAGAAAGCGATAAAGTGGCAAACACAAATATTGGCAGAAATCTGTCAAAACTGAACAGCTGAGAAAGGTAGAATTTTTGATGGGTTTTCTGTTGCTCAAATAAAAAAGTGTTCAACTAACGAAAGTTTGGATATAACCTGGGGCATATGCACAAGAAATCTCAGGTCCAAAAGATATACAGAGAATTTATACGAATTTTTACGGTGCAGCACCGAAAACAGTTTCAGGACAGCAACATCCCCAAATCTTTACCTCACTCGAATTAGAGGCTTCTCTTGGCACAAAAACAAAATAAACAAGATCAGGAGTGGTCATTACAGTATTAATGACTTCCAAGACTCAAATAAAAGAAAAAGTACTGAAAAATAAAAACATTGGGTTATCTCCCAAGAGTGCTTTTTTTAACGCCTTTGAGCTAGGCGCAGAAAATTGCGAATCAAGTATTTTTAGAAGAAGCATTAAGATCAACTGCAGAGGTCTTGTCAGTAAGGCATTGTATTTCATCCACATAAGTTTTAGAAGACCCTTTGTGATCACGCTTTGGTTCACTATTTTCATCAAAAAGATTTTCAGGACAAATCCATTCAAAATTATGTTCGAAAGCTTCACACAATCCCAAAAGCTTGCAAGGTATAGGTATTTCGGCCCCTTCATTGTTTGTACTAATAACCTTTATAGGTGAACCGAGTTTATTAAAACGTTTAAGAACTTTCCTAGCTTTAATAACGACATCTTTAAATTCTAAGCGCAAAGCTTCCAAAATAAAAGCTTTCTTTTCAGGATCCTCAATTTCATGAAGCTTAAGGAACATATATTGCATAAAAGGATTAAGACTAGCAAACCTAGTTTCCAACATGTGAATCAAATAAGCAGAAGCAACTTCAATACTAGGAGCTAGCTCAACCAAAGACTTTTCCTCAACTTCCTTATGCATACTAATGTGATTAAAGAACTCAATTTTACTGTTGCCAATAATCGAACCATTACCTACTGAGAGGTCCTTCAGAACGTACTTAGGGATCAACATGATGAACTAAAGTAAAGAAATAACAACTACCAATGATTCTAATTTTTTTTTGGGGTTTTGATATAAAACGATGCAGGTAAAATAAATAAAGTAAAGCAAAACAATAACAAAGTAAAGGATGTGCGTGCGAAAAACTCCCCTCGCAGAAGTCTTCTACTTCCTCCCTGGCAACGGCGCCAGAAAATTGTGCTTGATGCCTGGTGAATGACCAGCCCGTTGGGAACCCCAAGAGGAAGGTGTGATGAGTATAGCAGCTCATTTTCCCTCAGTTTAGAAACCAAGGTTTATCGTTCTTGGAGAGGAGAGACAAACGACTGAAGGTGATGCTTGCTAGTTTGCGATAGCTTCGGACAATTTATATATGGCGCCTCGTCCAAGCTTTGCTTGCTAGCTGCAACGCGGAACCTGCACACACACAACCAAGTACTTTGCTCCCAACTTATGATGAGGTTGTCAATCTCACCGGTTTGCTTGAAACAAAGGTTATGAGTGTATCGAGTAGAAAACAGTAAAAGTATGCGAGTAAAGTAAACAGTGCGAGTAAAGTAAACATGTGATAGCAATATGATGGAAATAGGACCGGGGTCCACAGTTCACTAGTGGTGTCTCTCCATAAGATAAATAACACATGCTGGGTAAACAAATTACAGTTGGGCAATTGATAGAATAAAGATAAACGTGATATGTCAAGAAGATCACTATGAGATTTACTCTGGGCATTACAACAAAATACATAGACCGCCATCCAACTGCATCTATGACTAATAATCCACTTGTGGCGAATCAATCCGAGAACTCCACAAGTATTAAGTTGCGAACAACAGATAATTGCATTAAGCAAAGTGTGTAATGTAAACAAAGCATATGACCTTGAGCATATGAATGTTGTTTTCTCCCTAGTAGCAACAACACATCTACAACCTTAGAGGTTTCTGTCACTCCCCCAGGTTAAATAGAGGCATGAACCCACTATCGAGCATAAATACCCCCTCTTAGAGTCACTAGCAACTACTCGGCCAAGATAGCTACTAACAACGGAGAGCATGCAAGATCATAAACAACATAGAGATAACATAAGATATATTTCAGTACAACAACTCAATCATAAACACCAATATTCGTCGGATCCCAACAAACCAAACATGTAGAATTACATAACGGTGATCTAAATCATGTAGGGCAGCTCATGAGATCTAAACATGAAGCACATGGTGGAGAAGACAACCATCTAGCTACTGCTATGACCCATAGTCCAGGTAGACTACTCACTCATCGCTCCAGAGGCAAGAATGGCGATGAAGAAGACCTCCGGTGGCGATTCCCCTCTCCGGCAAGGTGCCGGGAAGAGCTTCTGGACCCTCCCGATCTCGGGTCGACGACGGCGGCAGATCGCGATATGTTTCTGGAAAAGTGATCGGGTGTTTAGGTTTTTCCCGCCATGGGGTCTTTATAGGCGAAGGGGCATCGTCAGAAGTGGACTAAGGCGGCCACACACATAGGAGGCGCGGCCTAGCCCTGGGCCGCGCCGCCCTATTGTGTGGGCCCCTCATGGCCCCACTCCATCTCCTCTTCGGTTCTCTGGAAGCTTCGGTGAATTTCTGAATGTTTGGCTTTTGTTTCGTCCAATTCCGAGAATATTTCCTGTGTAACTTTTCTGAAACACAAAAACAGCAGAAAACAGGGAACTGGCACTGTGGCATCTCGTTAATAGGTTAGTTCCAGAAAATGCATAAACACGCCACGAAGTGTAACGAAACACTAAGCAAATGGTGTAAAAACAAGCATGGAGCATCAAAAATTAT
>QXEO01000139.1:0-111985 GCA_007115705.1 Dactylis glomerata | reverse complement strand
GAGTTGCAAGGAGGGAAGGCTTGAAACTAGGACCGACGAGCTCACCTCAGCAATTGGGTTGTCCCGATCGTGCGGTTCCAATCCCCACGTCCACGAGGCTTGAAGCTTCACGTCGGCGATGCGATTCGCCTTCCGAGCCACCTCCAATGCTGACAGTGCCTTGGAAGAATGGCGAGTAGGATCCCTGGCAGATCCCAGGAAGCACATCTTGTGTGGGCGGCGCTGAAGCGGAGACACGCGAGCGACCAGGAAGGCGAGGAGAAGGTCAGTCGGCTCCAGGCCACCCTCCGTTTGCAGCGTGGCAACCCGCTAAAGGATCTTCTCCATGTCCGGCGACGGGCGAGGAGGAGCGGCGCTCCAGTTCTCCCGCTCAGGCCCGCCTGCCTCAAAGGGCGGCAAGTTGATATGGTCTTCGCCTCCCCTCAAGTTCTTCACATAGAAGAAGGAGCGCTGCCACTTCTTGCAAGACTCTTTCCCTTTTATGCCAGGGAAGTTTGCGGACTTGCGGGCGTAGAAGGAGGCCGTGCCGCATATCACCGGAACGGTGTCAGCCGTCTGGGTCTTGAAGAAGATCAGCCGGCGGAACAGCTCGATATTGGGCCAGATGCCCAAATACGCCTCGCAAAGGGTTGCGAACGCGGACAACACCATCATCGCATTTGCCCCAATGTGATGCGGTTGCAAGTGGAAATGGTCCAGGAATTGGCGCATGAAGCTGCTCGCGGGCAGCGCGAAACCCCGGGGGAAATGGTCATAGAAGACCACCGTCTCCCCAGGCGCAGGAGCAGGGACCAGTTCGTCGCCGGCAGGGCGGTAGCTCACGAGATCCGCGGGAGGAAGCACTCGGCCCCGGCGCAGCAGCTCGATCTCTTTGTCTTTCACCCAAGAGCCTTCCCAGGATCCCTTTGGCAAGGTAGGTGGAGCGGCGCCCTTGCCCGCCGCCGAGCCCTTCCCTTTTTGCCGGGGAGCTTTGGGAGCCATCCGGGTGCGGATCTGGATGAGCGGAATGGCGGCGGAGCAAGCAAGGAACCCTAATCCCTTGAGGGCGAAGCTCGGGAGCCGAGGACTCTAAGTGGAGCGAATGCGGAAGGAAGAAAAGAAGCGGGCAACCGATGCTCTGTTTCCGGAGCGGTCCCTGGTTTAAAAGTGAAGGGGCGGGTCAGTTGCTTATTTCAGCCACGATGGGTCGGCAACTGACCCTTCTCGTCACGACCCACGATCGCGTAAAGATCGGGCAACCGCCGTGGTAGCCGCAAAAGACCGTGGGCCGGGGCCGATTGGACATGACGCGATGACGGGCGGACAAGTGGCGCCACGGTCCAACCCTCGAGGGAACAAGTTCCCAGGAAGCAGCGTGCCGGCCTGCAGCCGCCAGCCGGACCATCGCCGGAGCCGGTTCATCCCGAGACGGCTGGGAAGACCCCGCAAGGCCCAGCCTCGACGACTAGACCGACGGAACCGGATCGGAGATCCTGGGACTTCGATGAGGACGAGCAAGACTTCGGCGAAAAGAGGAACCCGCCGAAGCCCCATGCTAGCCCATGAGACTTCGCCAGTTTTGGGGGCTAGTGTCGTGGGGATGACTTAGGGGGCGCACCACGAGCCGGGCAATATGCCGGCTGGCGTCCCAGGAAATCCCACGGCCTCAGCGCGAGAAGACCGGCTCCGCCCGAAGGGCCGGCTGCGCCAGCGGCCGGCTGACGACTCCACCGAGGAGGACTGGAGCCGGGCGATGGAGACAAAACTCTCCCAACGGCTGTCTCGCCAAAAGCAGAACGGTCCCGACAAGAGCGGCAGAGGCGCAGGACAGGAGTGACGAGCGCCACGACCACGACCGACCAATGAGAGGACGAAGACCCTTCCCCACGGCGGGATCCGAGGCAAAGGAGAGGGGATATGCCCTCCAGATGCCGGCCCAGGGAAAAGGCACTTTATAAAGTGCCTTTGCCAGAGCGTGGCCGAAGGAGATCATGCCAAGGACGCCGCCGCCGAGGAGCCGGCAGCCGGCCGAAGCGCTACCAAAACCTGTAACCAGGCCCCCGTCTATATAAGGGGCCTGGACCCTTAGCATAGGGGAGACCCGATCTTCTTCTTCCTCCTCTAGCCGAACAGCTCGAGGAGCACTGTAATCGCTACTATCCAATCAATACGAAGCAGGCAGGAAGTAGGGGTTTACCTCCAACCGGGAGGGCCCTGAACCTGGGTAAACCGAGGTGTCTCTGTTGGCACAATCCCGAGCCGGACCCATCGTCACCAACGTCGAGCCCCTCCGATAAGCCTCCCCATGGCTACTGTCTCTAAATTCCCACGACACTATTACATCGTCTTGTGTTAGTGAACCTAGGGAGTGTCACACATTGTAGTTTATACAGTAGTACTACTTAATTTGTTGCTAAAAACAGCTTCCAAAGTAGTATTCTGGATGAAAATCTATTGGATGCCAATTCTAATGGACATACCAACATCTATACTTACTAGTAAGTATGCACGTGCAACGCACGACTTCTACTAATGAATGTACTTAATTCACAAAGGAATACATGCTACTCAAAACTTGATGCTTGATTATTTATTTTTATTTTTCTAAAATAAAAGGGAGCCAAGAGGTTTATGTTTTGCAGTTTGCTCAACATTTTTGAGCGAGATATTTATTTAAGTCATGTTACTTCATAATTTTAACTGTACATGAAATGATTTTGTTTAGAGTTTCAGTAATTTTGAGAGTATCACCTAATAGAAGTAATAAGACCCAAAATGTATTGGCTTGCCGAGGACAAACTAAAATAAAATATAAGCAATGAACAACAAATAAGTTACATATGTCAAGTGGTAACATGGCACAAGTGTTGTTATTAAAGATTGTAAATGAAAACTTTTTGGGTGGCCTCAGCCGATATCCTAATAGACTGAGCTCTTCTTTATAAAGCCAAAGCCAGGCTTGCTTTACTTATCTCATATAATTTCTTGCTTCCTGTGTTCCTAACAGACTCTCATACAGTATAATTTCTTGCTTCCTATGTTCCGGCTGTACCACGCTCGGTGACCCAAAGTTCAGTGAGAATTGTGCACGTCACCTGCTGCCAGCCACAGCCATAGTTCTGCATCATATGAACCGGTTCTACAGAAAAATCACAAGCCATGTTAAAACTATGCCCAGAACATTGAAACGTTACAACATTTTGCACATTCAAAAATTAAACATCAACATAGAGGGACCATTGCGGTAATGCAGAGACATGAATGGACGAATTACCTGTTTCATATACCTTGTGATACCAGAGTGATGGAGATGAAAATAACTGTCAGAAACAACACATGAAAAGGTACTAACTAAAAAAAGATAAGTTGTCCATAAGACCTGTATCAATAACTGCGTTGGTCTGAACTCATACTTCTATGGACCCTATATGGTGAACGCTTTCCTTGGGTTACCATCAGGTTGCATTGGAAGTATTTTTACTCACTACCTTTTTGTATATGATGACAAGGAGAGTAACGTATATGACAAGGAAATAATGAAATTCATGTTATCAATTCCGAATAATAAACTTTTGTGCAAGCTCAACCAAGAAGATCAAACTGCAAATCACAATACCAAAATGTAACATGACTACTATCAATATATGTTAGATCGGTATGTGTTTCCTCACCCAGCTTGCTAGGCCAAGAAAGTCAAAGAAAATTATAGATATCAACTAACATGAAGAAAAACACCTACTCGCTGAACCTTGTAATGCAACATGATAATTAGTATTTGAAAGATATGCACGTAAATTCTCACGCTCTGGCATATGATCCAAATTGTAAGGAAGAAGTAACTTAGAATGTCGTACTAAGCATCATCATTCACAACTAAATAAACCAGTGATATAGGAATAAATGTAATTCCATATGGTTGACGTGAGAATGATTCCAGTCAATGACCTTCCATTGTAGCCTCAGTCCTGGCATGCAGAATGATATACACTTGATAGGAATTGGAATGTGACCTCCGGCCGAGCATCAGTTCCTTCCTGCAGCAGGCACATCAATGGATGTATTGACTGAATTTCTCTTATGCTTAAATTTTGCAACAAAACTGGATCTTGCTGATTGTGATTTTCTGTTAAATATTTTTGTAGAAGATGGAACAGGCATGAAAGGCATAGCTGGACAGATCGGTGTATTTACAGATTGTAATGTACCGCAGTGAGATAAAAAAGTTAATTGTACAATACCTTTGACTTGAACAGAGAGTTACAAAGGAACTACGCCCAAAAGAAGAAATTTGCTCCTATGCGTCTGCGCGTGTAGAGATGCGGACAGGATCCGGGTTCAGTTCAGCTCCGGGCTGCATAGCTGTGGGCGTCCTCCCTGCACACTGGACGGAAGCTGGTGCTAGAGGGCTCTCTAGGAAGTCGGCATCGCTCGCCCCATGAGGCGGATCAGGCGGCGGCGCGTGAAACGGCAGTGTCCCATGGAGAGGAGGCGGCGGGGCTGGGCTCCGGCGCGTGGAAAGGACGGCTGGGGCGATTGGATCTGCGGGTCAGTTACAATCAAATGCAAGAGATGGAACTAACAATTCACCCACAAACCTTGAACTTGGAGGGCCTGGACTACGGCTTTGTCGGCGGCAGAGGCATGTCATCCGGCGGCGGCGAAAACGTGGTGTGGAGCTTGGCGTCGAGTCGGCAAAAGATCCAGCGTTGGCGCGGGCAGGGACTCCATTCCGAGGACGGACGCGTGCGCATGCGTGGTGTGGTCGGACCCTGCGTCGGCGGGGGCGGGACTCCGTCGTGAGGACGGACGCGTGCGCAGGCATGGTCAGACCATCGCGTGGCCGGCCCGATGCGGGCGCAGGCATGGTGTTGATCTACGGCGCGAAGGGCGTCCAGTTCTGCGGCGCGGCGGCGTTGACATGTAGAAAGCTGGATGGGGAAGGGGTAGGGCACGACCAGATCGGGCATTTTTTTTCCAGCGCGGGTTTGAAACAGTGTTGAGTAGCTCAACATTGGAGCGATCTACACCGTCTGATCGGCACGGTTTGACGGATGAGATTTAATGTATCCCATCAAGTTTGTGCCTTTATAAGTAGTAGAGATGGGATGAAAACCTACGGGATGATGATGAACACCACCATGAACTATTACTTTCCGCTTCACAAGCTCTTCCATTTTCAGATATACACGCACCAAAAAGAGTGCTGCACGACAAAGATTCAAAGAATAGTGACGGGCAAAAAAAAAAAAAAACAAGCCGATATTCTACGTCTAAATCTGGGGCAAATTCTGCATGTCACCAGCCTGCATGAACAGCGTGACCCAGAAGTCCATGTCGGCGTTGCTCGACGGCATCGAGGCGCCGTCTGCGACCATGGGGTCGCCCGCTTCCATCATGGAACCGTTGCTGTCCACCGTCATTGCAAGCGTCTCCGACCAGAAGCTGTCGTCAATCTGGAATAACTCGTGCGAGTCCGGGCTGAAGGTCTCCGTGGTCTCGAACGACGACGACGAGGCCGCCATGGAGTAGTCAGTGGCGGGCGACGAGATGGCACGGAGGTCGTCGGACCATCGTGCGTGATCGCAGTAGTCGCGGCCGCGGGCTTCTTGGCTTTGCGCTTGGGCGCGGCCGCGGCGGACGGCTGGAGTCGCTTCTTGAGGTGTGTGTGCCAGACATTCTTGATCTCGTTGTCCGTTCTCCCCGGCAGCCTCGCCGCTATCATCGACCACCTGTTGCCGAGCATGGCGTGGAGCTGGATGATGGCATCTTCCTCCTCGCCGGTGAAGTTTCCCCGCTTGATGTCTGGGCGCAGGTAGTTGATCCACCGGAGGCGGCAGCTCTTGCCGCAGCGGAGCAGCCCGGACTGCTTCGGCAGCGCCCGCCAGTTGCTGTGCCCGTGCTGCTCGATGTGAGCGACGAGAATCCTGTCTTCCTCCGCCGTCCACGGCCCCCTCTTCAGCCCCGTCTTCTCGCAGCATGGCGACCTCCCCATTGCTAGCTAGCTCAACTCTCGTCTTCAGCACTCGTTCTCGATCTCAGTCTGTTAGGGATGGACGACGGTTCTGTACGTTGACGTATGCTTGGAGTTGGCTGCCGGAGCTACTGGAACGCGTACGGCTGATGCAGTGTGTTGGACATGGATTGCGAGAGCGTCGCGCCATTTATACCTGCTCGGCTTGCGACGGTATGAAAACGTGGTCAATTGGGGCTCGGGAGCAGCTTCCTCGAGGCCACGCCATGGGTGACAAAACTAGGGGAAATATTAGCGTGAACTCCAACTCTTCTTTCTCCATTGTTTGGGATGATGGACTCCATGTACGTTTGCTTTGTTCATTTTCTATTGGGCGGCTTGTTTCTACTTTATATTTTTTTATAGTCTCAAGCATGAGTCCACACTGCTCCGTTGAACTAGGTGATTATATGTTTCTGGTCGCATGGTTAAGCGTAAACATTGCTTTGCAGTCAATGTTCATAATCTAATTATCTAGCCAGTGATGGAGATTTCAAGGTTAGTGCTTGGATGAAACTTGAACAAGGACTACTATATACATGGATTTGAAAGTTTCACCATTAGGAAGTGACATTCTACTTTATTTACTAAATCCGAGGACTGCAAATTTGGCTTGTTTTGTATTGACTTGAAACTTGCTTCGCTAGGCTGCGCGAACTTTGAGATTGCTATGTGAGAAATGAAAATGTCAAGTTGATGCTTTCAATCCATTTTTTAATAACGTAGTTTGAATCTTACAACAGAATGTTCACAATATCGTGTTGAAATCTCATTTTCCCAAAATTAAATATTTAGTTTACAAGTTTCCGTTGTTGTTAGAGTGCAACTTGTGTCTAGTACTGTACATTGGTAAGGCAGAGGTAAACAGAGCTCTATTGGCTGAATTCAAATGTTAGTTTTACTCTTTATGGAGCAATCTTTTTTTTTTGTATGGAGGGAGCGCCATCATGGCATTTTATTGATTGATAAATAGACTTACATCATCAGCCAGTAAACATATGATAAAATCCGGTGGATCCTCCAGTCAACCAACCGACTGCGGTCTAGCCTTACTAGCTAAAGTATGAGCTACCACATTGTTCTCTCTCGGAAAATGATCAAATTTAACATGGGCGAAACCTCTATATAAAAAGGAGCATTCTTCATAAACTGGAGCTGCTGGTCCTGCAAATTGTGGAGCCCCGGACTAGCCATCCAGAACTCCCGCTATACATAAAATTTACGATCATAGAAATGCTCGTTAATTCACATAACCGAGTTGATATCAAACACAACATTCATTCCAGTACCGAATAGAAAATCTTATATAAATGTCCCGATGGCAAGTTCATCACATCCATAGTAGCGGAAACTCCAAAAGCCATCATCGGGCCCAATTCAAGCCTTAACCACACAAGCAGCTGACTGGGAGAACGTCCTAGTTCGCATAGTCGTCATCATAGTCTTCTTCACCATCGAACTCCTTCTCATAGTCTGGCCAAGTTAAGTGGCAGGACAGAGTCGTGAGTACATTGGAACTATTGGAAAGATGCATATATGGCTATAGCAAGGATATGTTTCGTTTACAAAAGGATTTCTTTTCTATAAGACATACTTCTACAACATATCTATATCTTTATTGAAAAAGACTACTTGTCAAGTTTTATCTCATAAACTACCTAAATGGGAAGGGGCTTAGTCCGTAGTTTATTTATTCTAGTATGGGAGACCTTGTATAATCTTTTATAGAAGTAAGCCTTACATGGGTGCTTCCGAACCGAGTGGAGGTTTCCATTCATGCAGCACTCTGCAGCGGGCAAAACTATGAGTGCCAAAATGGACTCTTAGGAAAGGATCCTATACTAGAGTAGACAAGTGAAAGAGTTTGTTTGATTATCTGAACCTCGCATACCTTGTGTATGACGATCCGTGGATTTCTCCCGGCAGATGTATCGAATCTTGTGGGTAAAGTGTACCCCTCTGCAGAGGTTTCAAAACTATTCGAATAGTCGCGTCCTCGGTTATGGACAGTTGGCAAGCTGTACTTGACTTTTGTCAAGAATGATAATAACTTATGGTGAACTTGGTGAATGACTGGACTTGACATTGATGTTGACACACTTGAAGTTCCTCTTTAGTTTGACTTAGAGAATTAAATCTTCTTCTCTACTAATGAACCTTCTTGGGAAATAAAACTAGCTTTTGCAAATAAACTTAGTGCTTAGTCCACCATATCAACCTTGCATATCTACTTCATCATTTCATTTATAAGATGGTTTGCGAGTGCATCCAATGTACTCATGGCTGTGTCCCTGGCTATCAACTTGGCCAGACTATGGGGAAGAGTATCCGGAGGAAGGTTACGAAGAGGAGTATCAGAACTAAGATCGTCTCCTGAGTCGCCATTGCCTGTAGGGTGAAGGCATGGACCCGAAGACGTTATTTCCGCTGCTATATTGTGTTGTAATATGAACTTGGTCACTATGACCATTGTATTTGAACCATCGTATTGTAATATCTATGGAACTGGTTACCAACTACGTTATGTGTATCACAACAATGATTCTGGGATTGTGGTGGAATACATAACGGGCACTTCGAATTTGTTGTAAATTCGGGGGTGTCACAATATATTAGAGGAGGGAGTCTTGATTCTTTAATATGCCGATGATGCTATTATTTTCATGCAAAATGATTTGGAAATTGCCCTTTAATATGTAGCTAATGCTTTGCATCTTTGAACAACTTTATAAGCTAAAAATTAACTCCCACAAAATTGAACTTTTCTTTTCGGCCAAGCTAAGAATGATGAAAAACATTATAGAAACCTATTAGGATGTGAATCAGGTTCCTTTCCATCCATATATCTAGTAATACCTATACATTTTGTAAATTCGAAAATGGTGAATGAAAACCAGTCAAGGACCATTTCGAGAAGAAGTTAACAAGTTGGCTTGGTAAAATGCATGCTTTCATATGGTGATCGGCTAGTTTTAAGAAGCACCGTGTTAATGGGTCTTCCGATGTTAATGTCATCTTTTTTTAAAATTCCCAAACAGGTATGTAAAAGATTAGACTTAGATTGTGATTTTTTTGGCAGAGTGATGTTCATAAGAGGAAATATAGACTCACCAGTTGGAATATTATTTGTAGGCCAAAAAACCAAAGGGGGTTTAGAGGTGAACATTCTTGAATTAAAAAACAAAATTTTACTTAGCAAGTGGTTCTTTAATCTTCTGAATGAACAAGGCAGGTATGGCAAGAGCTTATTACAAATAAATACCTCCAGTCCAAAATTTTATCTCAAGTCCAAGTAAAAACTAGTGATTCTCCTTTTGGGAAAGGAATAATGAAAATCAAGGATAACTTTTTTGAAAGAGGTAGTTTTAAGGTGGGTAACGGGGAGGACACTCTTTTTTGGGAAGATACTTGGCTTGGTAATTCTCCTCTAGTTACCTAATAGGCTAATACCCTTCTTTCTATAATATTGTGCAAAAAAAACAAGTTTCAATTACCAATGTTTTGTCACAAGTACCTCTAAATATAGTGTTTAGGCCAACTTTAAGGGGAATTGTGAGTCAAGATAGCTTCATCTTATCCGCCGTTTAATGGATGTTCAATTAACAACACAACCTGATATCTATTTTTGGAATCTAACAACATCGGGTAAGTTTACAGTCAAGTCTCTTTATTTTAATTAAGTGAATGACCACACAATTTTCCTTAGAAAGTATATTTGGAAAATTAAAATACCACTTAAAATTAGAAATTTTATGTTCTTAAATCAAAAAGTGTTGTTAACAATGTACAATTTAGCTAAGAGGAATTGGTAAGGTTCTAAAAATGTTGTCATTGTGATCAAGATGAGACAGTACAACACTTATTCATAGCATGTCCTTTAGAAAAGGTGGTTTGGCGCATTTTACATAAGGCTTTTAACATATCTCCATCGAAAAATATTACAAACTTATCTGGAAACTGGCTTGCGGGAGTCTTTAAACAAGAAAAGGCACAAATTCCAGTTGGTTTTTATGATCTACTTTCAGCCATGCGGAATGTTCACAATGATTATATCTTTAACAAAGCAAAAACTATTACTTTTATGTAGGTTATACCGCTGGCTACTCATTGTATTCGTACGTGGTCCTGCCTACAACCAATGAACAAGCCCGAGATAATGGCTACTGGGTGCAAGCGGCTTGAGTTAGTCGCATGTGATTTATACAACCGATGTAGCTGACGTTTTGATCTTCGTTTAGCATGTTGATGCAGATGCACAACTTGTTTCCTCTCTTTTTTAGATGGTTGATGCACAACTTGGCACAACCTAGTTTCACTTTAAATCTGTATGTAAGTAAGTGGCTTATGAATGTTGGGTCTGCAGACTGACAGGAAGAGTCCAAGACACAAGTCTAAAAATTCACACTTGCCTTGTAAACCTAATAAACAGTGAAACTATAGTAACTTATAACTACAAATAAAATATTACTTTTGGCACAATCTAGTTTCCCTTTAAAATCTCTATGTAAGTAAGTGGCTTACAAATGTTGGGTCGCAGACTAACAGGAAGAGTCCAAGACACAATTAAATAAGAAGTTACAACAACAGTTACAGGAACTGCAGTTCCAATCAATGGACACGAACGATTTACTAAGAGAACAGGATAATGCAAAAGCCTCCATGATAGAGATAGACTCATTTTTATCTTAACTGCAATAGATTCATCGTGTTAGTCAATCTGTCTACTCTTTTGTAGTGTCCACTATTATGGATTTGGTAAATTGCAAAACCCTCCATTGTAGGTAATGTATAATGGCAGACCTACATCATGTTAGGTGATGAGAGTTGAAGTATAATTCGGAGAGTGCAGTAGTTCAAAGTCTAAACACTGAAAGTATTCACATGTTTAATCGTACATATTTGGCAGTGTGTGTTGCATCATGTGGCACTGCTTCTATGTGATAGTGAGACGTTTTAGTTTTGTAGTCATATGTGTCGGAACTTATGGAGAGTTATGTGTGTGCTAGCAGAACAATCGCCCTATTAGGACTTTCTTTCTCTACGGCTCTGGTGGGTTTTGTTCCTTTAACCAAGCCACTACCTATGAGTCACCGTCTCATTCTTCAACATGCATGTTCTTGAGTCATGATTTTTGTGGTTTAAAACCTGCATAACCCTCTTCTAAGTATGGTTATTTTTTTGTTCCATTTTTTCAACTTTATTAATTAACTCCTAAGATCTCTGCTCCTCTCATTCCTAGTATACATCTGTGATGTATATCCTCAGAAAGAAAATATACAAGATTTTAGTGGTTTTGTATCGTGTAGCAAACTGCTGGGTGACATTTAGTGCTTATATCTTATGTTGGCATGAAAAAGTGCTATTACAAGCATCGTCCTCCAGAAGTAGCTGCCACCTGAAGCTTCCCCTCTTTGGTGTGTTTTGCTTCTTGCTCTTCGTATCTTTCCCAGTCTATGTACTTGTTTCTTCTATCTTTTGGTAGCCCTTGTTGTAATACATGTAACACAAATTTTGGTGTGTGTTTAAGAAACTATTAGCATATGGCACATATGCAATGATCAAACATGATTGATTTTTTTTAGCATACGACATATATTAGTTTTACCTATCCAATGATCAAGTGTTCCGAAACATCAAATTAATTTGGTCTCAGTTTAAGTGGCAGGGCCGAAGGTGATCTCGTAAACGGCAGCGCTGGAGCATGTGGAGGTGGAGCCACCTATGAGTACTTGGTCGGCTCGCACGCTGCCGTAGTGGTGTGCACTGACTGGTTTCGTCTTAAAGAAGGTAGTACTCATGTCACCCTGTGTTTGCTAAGATGAATGGGTTGTGAATTTGATTGTTTCCTTGCACTGCTTGCCTGAGCTGATTTGATCAAGAGCGGAGGCCTTGTGAGTATTGTATACTTCTGTGCATGCGTTCTGATTTTGGCTCATTAGTTCATTGGTTGAACTGAAGTTGTTTACTAAGCGTTGCATTCTCAGAGTTGCCTACTTGCTTAGCATAGAGGGCAATTTGGGCATGCCCAATTCCATTGCTTCATGTCTCTTGTTTTATCATACACAAATACGGACATCATTTTGTTGATGGAATTCAGGTGATCATCATGTGAGTCGTAGATGCTCATAAAGGACCATCACAGATATATTTGGGAGACTAATCGTAGGACATGTCACTGTAACCCTTTGTCTCAGCTATGTCATAATTTTGGTAGGCTGCATGAGTTGCTTTCTGCTGTTGATGGAATTTAGATGAGCATGACGTGAGTTGTAGATACTCATAAAGGCCATCACAGTTACACTTGGGATGCCAGTACTAGGATGACGACATGTAATTTTCATTACCTCAGTTGGTTAGTTGTTGGTATGCATGCATAGGCCAAAATACACAAATATATAATCTCTGCCTCACATATTATGATGTCCCAATTCTTGGTGGGCTGCATGAGCTGCATCTTGCTTTAGATATGGACAAATAGTGATTAATTTCATGGAAATTGGGAACTAGCCAAGTGTTCTTTTAGTCTTGAATGCTCACTGTCACATAGTTTTCTTTGGCGCACCTTTTTTTTTGTTATTCTCATGAATAAATTCTTAGTTCTTCTATATCATCTTCCTGTGTAGTCTCCACTAGCACATAAGGTCTCCGAAACCATTCCTCAGACGTGTCTAGTTAACATACGTATAGTTGTATGTGGAAGCAAACATGCACTGGGTCAATGCCATCTCTGCATGCAGGGTGCGACGCTGCTCATTGAGGATGCACCTTAAACCCACGGTGTCACCTCTGCCTTGTTGCCTGATCGGTGATTGGAGACCAAGTGAAGTAACACCAGAACTTGCTAAGAAGTTGTTGTGATTGAAATGTGCGTATTTGGATGGTCCTACTGTATTATTTGTCACTTCAATATTTCGGTATGTTTGGCATATTGAAAGGTGCTGAAGCAACATTATTTTGTCAAGCTCATAGAGTGTTCATCCTCAGCTAGAATGATTTGAAATATTAGATGTCTTCTCATTTTGCTTCCAGCAAAGAATGGGTTGCTAGAGCAATACATCACTATGTAAGCAATGTTTTTGTTGTTATGAGTTTTGAAGTTGTCGTAATATGTATAGCTATTGTTACATCTTTTTTTTATGTGAATATATGTATATTATCTTGAGACCCTATATTTGATGAACACCTTTGCCCTCACTATATTTCAGTAACTTGGCTTAAGTGGTGATTATCGATATTGTGCATGATTACCAAAAAGAAGTATTTGTCCATGATGGGCATAGCTTTTCCAATTCAGTCAAAGCAACTAATTTCAGCATATCGCTTCATCAAAAACCTCCAATACGTGCAAAGTATTACTGCTGTCCCTATTTAGGCGGAGCACACATTTTTGAGGTTTTAGTTTGACCATCACTTTGACAAACAAATATAAATTATATGTAACAAAAGTTATACCATTAATTTTGTGTTTGAATAAAGTTTCTAAACGAATGATTTTTATAACAAGTGGCGCATGTCTTATTGGTTAAAATGATGGTTAAAGTTAGAGCATGTGAAACTAGCACCCAAAACCCATCAATAAATTGAAAGATGGGGTATTTTCTTCCTGCCGTTTCTAGCAGAGATTGCTAGTGAAAAAACTGGAATATCATGCAGAAAACTAGCTTTATAACAATACAATACCACTGAATGAATCAATTGGATCATGGCAAATCGGTAACTTGCTCCATCGATGTAGAGTCCAAGAAAATTAAACTTCTCACATGCAGAGTCCAAGAAAATTAAACTCCTCACAATTAATTGGATTGAGTGCCAGCACATGTGGACGCTTAGGATGCGTCGCATATTGAATACATGAAAATCTTCACCTCATCTACCAGCACCCCTATGACTCCCACGCCATCTCTCTCCTTTCAAATTGAAATGCTTTCCCTCAAACCTCTCCTCTATAAGTACAAGCCCACTCTCACGAGAGCCGCGTGCGGTTGGCGCGTGACTTGTGACTTTGGACTTGGCGAGGCGAGGCGTGGCGTGGCGTGGCAAGGCTAGGAGAAGAGTAGTGAGCGAGCAGTGACTCCGTTCTGGGTTCTGGGTATCGATTCAGTTGCCGACGAGATGTGAACTGTTCTCTCGATCTAGCAGGTAATCTCTCCTCGATGAATTTACATACTCTTGTTCTTTCTCATTCTTCTCTTTCTAGATCATTTTGTTCTTCTATGATACGTGTGTCATTTTTGTGCAGCCCCGAATATTAGATATCTCCAGTTCAAATTTTGCACGTTGGTAGATCACATCATTGTTAACATCTTGATTTTTTTCAGAATTTTTTTGAAACTTTGAAATATCGTTTTCGATTTTTTCAAAAAATCGTGCTACATGTAGCTCGGTCTACAAAAATCCACTCTCAAACTGTGCTATATCTTCTATATGTGATATAGTAATCAATGTATAATGCTCTAGTAACCAATTATGCAGCTCGAGGAGAGCGACGCCAAAGCTGTAGAGGTTGCTCCTATCTGTTAGTTTGCATGTCTGCATGTACTTTTGGTCGAGGTAGCCACAGTTCCCTTGCACAAATGTCACGAACTGGGCCTCGTTGCATGGAGGCCCCAAAGTCCAAAACTTTCATGGTGTAGTTGTCATGGATTAGTATGTTTGCCGATTTTCACATCACCGTAGATGATTGGAGGCGAGGCCAGGAGTGCTGGTACGCTAGCGCTTCAGCAAACTCGTGCGCGATTTTGAGGTGCGTCACGAAGGAGATGCGTTATCCATAGTGATGCTGGTCGCCATGGCTTAGGTTGATATCATGGTATCATTTAGAGGCCGATGTCACTAGATATGTACAGATATATGCTTAATGAGCTGGGCCTACTGGACTCAAATGATTTGCATGCTAAAATAAAGAAATGGCTATTTTCTAGTAGACCACGATAGAATATGATGGTTTACCTGCGATATGCTGCTTGGATGGATGGCGGCAGATATATCTTCAACGCAAAAAGGAGTTGGACGCATGGGTGTCTAGGCTAGAGCTGGAATAAAACAACCAAAACTAGAGCATGAAAAAGACACGGAGAAAAAATGGAGTCTGATGCTGACGGCAAGTTATTTGAAGATGGGCAAAAAATAAGATGCATTTAGTTTTTCCTTAGGCCCCGCTTGGCAAGTCTAACATTTCCCATGCGTAGAGCCGGTTTCATCCATGCACATAAGAACCGGTGAGCAAAAATACGGACCTCAGGTGGTCCGTGATTTTTTCGAGGATAAACGGGCTGTATCTGGGATGTTAGGAAAATAAAAGGAGTTTTTTTTGCAGTTAAAATAAAAGGAGCTTAGCTGGCCTCGGTTCAGAAAGAACTCCGCATTGTAAAACACCCCTGTTTTGGGCGGACGCGGCTCCTCTGACGTTCGTCAATCTGACGTGAGGGTGGCTGATATGCGGGACCTACATCTAGAGGGTTCACATGTCAGCGATTGAACATCAGCGTGATCTACGTCAGGGGATCCCAGTCCATTTTGGGCTAGTATACAACGAACCAAGGAGAGCCTTAGGAAAGAGGCATCTCCTGGGTTGTTGTTCCATGTCTGTTCATGCACTCCTATGTTTTCAGGTCTCATTTTATTGAACTTTTCTTTTTTGGCCAAGCTAAGAATGATGAAGAACATTATGGAAACCTATTAGGATGTGAATCAGGTTCCTTTCCATCCATATATCTAGTAATACCTATACATTTTGTAAATTAAAAAATGGTAAATGAAAACCAGTCAAGGACCATTTCGAGAAGAAGTTAACGAGTTGGCTTGGTAAAATGCATGCTTTCATATGGTGATCGGCTAGTTTTAAGAAGCACCATGTTAATGGGTCTTCCGATGTTAATGTCATCTTTTTTTTAAATTCCCAAACAGGTACGTAAAAGATTAGACTTAGATTGTCATTTTTTTGGCAGAGTGATGGTCATAAGAGGAAATATAGACTCACCAGTTGGAATATTATTTGTAGGCCAAAAAACCAAAGGGGGTTTAGAGGTGAACATTCTTGAATTAAAAAACAAATGTTTACTTAGCAAGTGGTTCTTTAATCTTCTGAATGAACAAGGCAGGTATGGCAAGAGCTTATTACAAATAAATACCTCCAGTCCAAAATTTTATCTCAAGTCCAAGTAAAAACTAGTGATTCTCCTTTTGGGAAAGGAATAATGAAAATCAAGGATAACTTTTTTTGAAAGAGGTAGTTTTAAGGTGGGTAACGGGGAGGACACTCTTTTTTGGGAAGATACTTGGCTTGGTAATTCTCCTCTAGCTACCTAATAGGCTAATACCCTTCTTTATATAATATTGTGCAAAAAAAAAACAAGTTTCAATTACCAATGTTTTGTCACAAGTACCTCTAAAGGCCAGCTTTAAGGGGAATTGTGAGTCAAGATAGCATCATCTTGTCCGCCGTTTAATGGATGTTCAATTAACAACACAACCTGATATCTATTTTTGGAATCTAACAACATCGGGTAAGTTTACAGTCAAGTCTCTTTATTTTAACTAGCATGATGGCCCTCGCAAATGTGAGGGCAACTCTTTATAGTCTGACCGTGAAATAAATGTAGAGTTTTATTGTATGTGGTAAGATTCTATGTCCAGTTACATGTTAGATAAAAAAAATCATACTTATGAAATGTATTTTAAATTGGGGGAAAATCAATGGCAAAACCATATATTGAACTTATATGTTGTTTTAACACGATGTTAAATCACATTGTATAATTGATGTTTATACTGCTGTTACTTTTGTTGTGATCTTCAATCATTATGAGAGGTTGTGAGTCATTTACATTTTTTAGTCCAATTGATAATTCTAAGTCAACCTTAGCAATGGTTGGATGATATTAGATGATGCTTACAATTTTCAAATAAATTTTCTCAATAAAATAATTTATCATTGTTAACAGGTAGACCAACTAAATAATAATGAAAATATTTCATTTTGTGTAGATCTGCGTATCTCATTTACTTAAGTGGATCTAAAAATATGAATAGTATAGGGAAATATTTAAGGTAATAATAATACTCCCTCGAAGGCGTCTAAAGATATGTGCAAAGACCAAACGAATCACACAACAGTGTGTGTCCTACATAATCCATGCCCTCTCTAATTCATACTTAGACTATCGATTTGTAACTTTCTCCATGCCTCTCTAAATCATAATTAGACTACTAATTTGAAGCTTGCTCCATGCTCTCTCTAAATCATACTTGCTTTTCCTTCACGCCCTCTCTCATGCAAGATTTGCCCACGATTAGTTCATTTTTTTAATGGCTAGAGTCCTAGTAACATGAACGTATATGGCCACTACATGGAGCTGTATGTGCACGCGCCGCCTGAGTTTTAGGCCTCGCCTACACGCGCATGATAGACGTACAAAAACGAAGAGGTTTGCAAAGTATCCACGCGGTTGACACGGACTCTAGGTACCAAATAAAATAAATCGTACCCTAATTGTTTCAGATCGGTTCTTAGGTCCCAATAATGTGTACACGTGCCAGAACACCCTTATGTTTTATGTAACCTTTTTTATCTTTTAATCCGAACCATTAAGATTAAGATAAATGGCTCATATGTTTTTAGGCTATGTGGATTAATGTAGTGTCTCTATTTTAAACCTCCGTATTGTGCTTTTAGTATATAGTAGATTGACATAAAATATCTCACATCCACATCACCGATCAGAAGTTGTGACCTGGAACTGAGCGCCACTAAAACCGACAGAACACACCTGTGGCAACTGCCATGGCCCATCATAAACTATGCGCCACCGGTCAGCGATTCGAAGCAACGTATGCTGTCGAGTGAAGACGGGTTCGCGAGGCACACGTACGTGGGAGCTTCGTCGGAGGCCGTTGCGCGGCGTCCCGAGTCTGAATTGTCAGTGTCTTGATGGGCAGGCAACTAGGCAAGCACCCTGAAAAGCAACATTCACGATATTTGTGGTAGGAGGGAGTACACCGAAATTCAGGAGACTAAACTGTTGTTTTCGTTTTGTTTTTCAGATTGCATCAGTTTTACTTGGTCTGAAACATGAAGAGAAAGAATGGCCCTGCCGTTGATTTGAAGGCTATACTGCAAAGAGTTGCTGCAAAGATGTGACAAATTGAAAATCAAGCATCAGACATTTATCCTCTTATTTGTAAGCTCTCCTATCATTTTGCCTTTTTGTGTTCTCTAAATATTCCAGATGCTGCCCTTTGATATGTTGAACAATTGGTACTTATGTCAGAATAACTTGAAGTTATGGTCTCTTCTATGGAACTATGATATTATGCTCAAACTCGGAAACTATTAATGTAGCTCGTTTTTTGAAAAATTCGAAAATGCTGTTTTGAAGATTCAAAATATCTGAAATTAAATCCACATGTAGACAATGTTGTGATCTACAATCGTGCAAATTTCAAGTCAAAATACCTTATATTTGGAGCTGTGCAAAAATGACAAAATCTGACATCTATAGTAGTGAACACTTGCAGATTTTCAAAATCTCGAAATCTGTCAGAGTTTGTCATTTTTGTGCAGCCCCGATATTAGATATCTCGAGTTCAAATTTTGCACATTGGTAGATGATGTCTACGCACTTCTATTCTTGTAGACACTTGTTGGGCCTCCAAGTTCAGAGGTTTGTAGAACAGCAGCAAGTTTCCCTTAAGTGGATCACCCAAGGTTTATCGAACTCAGGGAGGAAGAGGTCAAAGCTATCCCTCTCAAGCAACCCTGCAATTACGATACAGAAAGTCTCTTGTGTCCCCAACACACCCAATACACTTGTCAGATGTATAGGTGCACTATTTCGGCGAAGAGATAGTGAAATACAAGTGGTATAGATGATTATAAGTAGTAAATACAATCTGGAATAAAAATCGCTGCGAGCAAACATGTAAAAAAACAGCAAGTAAACGGTGTGCAATGCTTGGAAACAAGGCCTAGGGATCATACTTTCACTAGTGGACACACTCCCAACAATATAACACGAATGAACAAATAGATAACTTCTCTCCACTATCGTACTCTGAATTACTCTCCTATTGAATAACACTAATCATTGTGTAGTGGCTACAGAAGCACCCCTTAAAGTTCATCAAGTACTTGACAAACACCACTCATAGAGATACCCAAATCAAAGCACAACTCAAGATAGATATCATTGCAACTTAGACCAAGTACTAACACGGTGCACACACTGTCACCATTACACCATGAAAGGAGGAATAGATCACTCAAACTACCATAGCAATAATTATTCTCATAATCCACAAGAGATCACAATCATAGCCTAAACCAAGTACCACCATGATGCACGCACTGTCACCGTTACACCAAGGCGGGAGGAATAGATTACTTTAACAATCACCACTAGAGTACATATAACATCTGAATAATAACATCTACTTGTTCAATATGATACAAAGCTCACGATCACATAAAGATCACATCATGGGAGAGAGAGGTGAACCACATAGCTGCCGGTAGAGCCCTCAGCCCCGGGGATGAACTACTCCCTCCTCATCATAGGAGACATCAAGGTTGATGGAGATGGCGGTGAGGTCGATGGAGACGGCGAAGACGGCGATGGAGACCGATGGAGATGGCTCCGGGGGCACTTCCCCGTCCCGGCAGGGTGCCAGAACAGAGACTTCTGTCCCCCGAAATTCATCGGTGGCGGCGACGGAGCTGCGGAACTCTTTCTTGAAATTTGCTGACTTCCCTAGGGTTTTCCGTCCCGAGGCTTCTTATAGGCGAAGGGGCGATGTCAGAGGCGGCCCCAGGCCTCCTCACACCAGGGTGGCGTGGCCAGGGCCTGGGCCACGCCAGCCCTGTGTGAGGGAGGCCTGTGGCCCCTCTCCTTCCTCTCTTCGGATGTCTGGATGCTCCCGGGAAAAATAAGACTTCAGGAACTTATTTCGTCCAATTCCGAGAATATTTCCTGTGTATCACTCTGAAACACAAAAACAGCAGAAAACAGGAAACTGGCACTGTGGCAACTTGTTAATAGGTTAGTTCTGGAAAATGCATAAAAGTGCCACGAAGTGTAACGAAATAGTAGGCAAATGGTGTAAAAATAAGCATGGAGCATCAAAAATTATAGATACGTTGGAGACGTATCAGCATCCCCAAGCTTAACTTCTGCTCGTCCTCGAGTAGGTAAGTGATAACACAAGAATAATTTTTGAGGTGACATGCACCTACACAATCTTGATCATGTATGTAAGCGTTGTGCGCTGGGATCAAAAAAACTTAAAACATGGGCATGAAAGACATAATCTTGATAGAAGAAACTTAGCAACCATGTTATAACATGAAAATGAACACAAACAAAAGATCATGAAAATGAAACAATGAAAGTCAAACGTGTGTTCAAATCATAAGGAAAAACATACAAATGGTTTTCAGCTTGTCCTTCATGGAGAGCAAAACATAAATGCATAGGACACCTTCAAGTTTAAGAGGGCGACTAGATACAAATAATTTGAGAACAAGTGAAACCATGATCATGAATCAATCAATGAAAACTTTGGGACAATGCACATTATACTCAGAATGACAACTATGCTCTCTTAATGGTGCATAAAGATAGAAGGTGGTGACTCAACATAAAAGTAAAAAGAAAAGCCCTTCGCAGAGGGAAGCAGTGATTAAACATGTGCTAGAGCTTTTCATTTGTAAAACAGAGAGATAAAAATTGGTTTTGAGAGGTGGTTGTCTTTGTCAACGACTGGCAATGGGGTTCTTACTATCTTCCATACAAAAATGAAGCAAGTTTTTGAGAGAGAGATTGGCACTTTTGTGCTCTTTTATAAAGCTTGGCACTCCTCCCCACATTTTTTCCTTTCACAAACCATGGCTAACCGATTCCATCGGGTGCCCACCAACATTCACATTCCTTGGAGGAGTGCCTTTTTTTCTTTCTTTTTTCTCCTTTTCTTTTCTTTTTGGAATAAGCAATATGGAAGATAGCAAATCCGACCACTACGTCCCCATGAGCTGAAAACAGTGTCACAAAACGAGAAGTGTTTTGAAGGTTTTTGAAAGGTAGCACATGAAATTTTTACTTTGGAATGGCTTACAAATACCATGCATAGGAATTTATAGTGGACACAATGGCAAACTTGGTTTTTGGGAGTTGGATGCACGAGTAGAGCTCATACTCAGTACAAGGCGAGGGCTAGCAAAAGACTGGGAGCGACCAACTAAGAGAGCAATAACGGCCATAATCATGCAAAGCGACAAAGCGACATTAAAAGAAGCATAAGATGGCATCAAAAGTTAAAAACTAAATGATCATAGAGGCAATGGCGACTTTGTAAGAGTCTAACATGTCTGAGCATGCGCCAAGTCAACCCAAATAAAGCATCAAGGAGAAAACCAAAATAATGCTTCCAAACAATTAAAACAACGCATGATTTTTTCAAAGGCTCATTAAGCAATCTCAGTTATTTGAGACAAGTCATGCTACAGCAAAACCACTAAGCATACTATCAAAAAGACATCAAGCATGACATGAAAAAGCCTAAGCCGCAGTCTACACAAGCTCCTTCTTGTACCACTTTTTTGCACACAGCTTTTTCTCTCTTCCAACACCATTCAAACTTTTTAATTCCAACTCTTTTGAGGAAAACCAACAAAGACCAGAGGTTGAAATACACCTTGATGCAAAGATAAAACAAGATCTGAACAAAAATCAAGGCGAAAAATGCAAGCTAAACGCAGTAGCAGAAAAAGAGAACACTCGTTGAACGCTAAGAGTGAAAACTAGAGTGTTTTTGGCAAATGAAAAGCGAGTTCATCTCCTCCAAAAGAAACATGATGTGATCTAACCATTTATTGCAGCAAACAAAGCAAAAGAAAACTAAAAACTAAAACAACTGACGCTCCAAGAAAAACGCATAGTGTATGAAGCAATAAAAATATAGTGTCTTGAAAGGTGACCTGATTTTTGCCGATGAAGAAGGGGTGCCTTGGGGGCATCCCCAAGCTTTGACGCTTGTACTTCTTGGATATTTCTTGGGGTGATGCATGGGCATCCCCAAGCTTGATCTTTTGTCCATTCTTCATCTCATCTCATCATTCTCCAATCCCTACACTTGAAAACTTCCTTCATACAAAACTAAACACAATTCTATTAGCAACATTAGTTTAAGCATAACATATAATCAGCCTCTTTTTGCTTCAGGTTTCATCCCAAAACCACCACATATATAGCATATACTACTGTAGCAACTTCTCTAAAAGTTCCATGATCAAAAGAACTCAAAAGAAAGCGATAAAGTGGCAAACACAAATATTGGCAGAAATCTGTCAAAACTGAACAGCTGACAAAGGTCGAATTTTTAGAGGGTTTTCTGTTGCTCAAATCAAAAAGTGTTCAACTAATGAAAGTTTGGATATAATCTGAGGCATATGCACAAGAAATTGCAGGTCCAAAAGATATACAGAGAATGTTCACGAATTTTTACGGTGCAGCACCGAAAACAGTTTCAGGACAGCAACATCCCCAAATCTTACCTCACTCAAATTAGAGGCTTCTCTTGGCACAACAACGAAATAAAAAGGATAAGGAGCAGTTATTACAGTAGTAATAACTTCCAAGACTCAAATAAAAGAAAAAGTACTGGAAATAAAACATTGGATTATCTCCCAAGAGTGCTTTTCTTTAACGCCTTTGAGCTAGGCGCAATAATTTGCAAAGATGCTCATGTGGGCGCCATATAAGAGCTTGAGGCAAAGGTGCCATATAGGAACTTAAAGCAATAGAGAGCATAAAAAAGCAAGTATGGAACACATTTAAATCTAAACCACTTCCTATGAAAGATAGTCTTGTAAAGAGACAAGTCATAAAAGCGCAAAGCAAAAAGCATAGGAAGGCAAAACAAGTACAACTTCAAGAATTGCAACATAAAGAGGGGAAACTCAATATTGTTGAGATCCATCAAACCATGTTTCCCTCTCTCATAATAACTTTCAGTAGCATCATGAATAGAATTAACAATATAACTATCACGTAAAGCATCCCTATCATGAGCCACATGCATAAAAGGATTAATACTCCCCACATGAACAATAGTAGTAGGAGCAGATTCAACAGAATAATTATTCTCACCACCATAATCATCATAAATAGGAGGCATATTGTAATCATAACTATTTTTCTCCTCAAAAGTAGGTAAACTGAAAATATTATACTCATCATCACAAGCTAAAGAACAACTATTTCGCAAAGCATATTCTTCAAACATATCATCATAAGAAGGAACATCACATATGGGAGATAAAATATTATCAGAGCAAACTTTCTCCACTAAAGCCGGGGAACTAAAAATATCATGCTTAACAAAACCAGCTTCCCCAAGCTTAGACTTTTCTAAAACAGTGTTCAAAGCATTTATACTAACAAAACTATTAGCATGCAAATTAAGCTCCAAAGGTTTTTCAATTTTCTCTTCAAACACTTCATATCTAAACTCAGGAAAAAGACTAAAGAACTCATTGTTTTCCATTAAGCCTAACTAGTGAAAATAAAAACAAGAAACAAAAAGATGTAATTGCAGAATCTAAAGGAAATAACTCCGAGCACTCACCAGCAACTAAAAGACTTAGTAGCCAAAGAATGTGAGTACCTTTTACCTTACCTCCCCGGCAACGGCGCCAGAAAAGAGCTTGATGTCTACGCACTTCTATTCTTGTAGACACTTGTTGGGCCTCCAAGTGCAGAGGTTTGTAGAACAACAGCAAGTTTCCCTTAAGTGGATCACCCAAGGTTTATCGAACTCAGGGAGGAAGAGGTCAAAGCTATCCCTCTCAAGCAACCCTGCAATTACGATACAGAAAGTCTCTTGTGTCCCCAACACACCCAATACACTTGTCAGATGTATAGGTGCACTAGTTCGGCGAAGAGATAGTGAAATACAAGTGGTATAGATGATTATAAGTAGTAAATACAATCTGGAATAAAAATCGCTGCGAGCAAACATGTAAAAAAACAGCAAGTAAACGGTGTGCAATGCTTGGAAACAAGGCCTAGGGATCATACTTTCACTAGTGGACACACTCCCAACAATATAACACGAATGAACAAATAGATAACTTCTCTCCACTATGGTACTCTGAATTACTCTCCTATTGAATAACACTAATCATTGTGTAGTGGCTATAGAAGCACCCCTTAAAGTTCATCAAGTACTTGACAAACACCACTCATAGAGATACCCAAATCAAAGCACAACTCAAGATAGATATCATTGCAACTTAGACCAAGTACTAACACGGTGCACACACTGTCACCATTACACCATGAAAGGAGGAATAGATCACTCAAACTATCATAGCAATAATTATTCTCATAATCCACAAGAGATCACAATCATAGCCTAAACCAAGTACCACCATGATGCACGCACTGTCACCGTTACACCAAGGCAGGAGGAATAGATTACTTTAACAATCACCACTAGAGTACACATAACATCTGAATAATAACATCTACTTGTTCAACATGGTACAAAGCTCACGATCACATAAAGATCACATCATGGGAGAGAGAGGTGAACCACATAGCTACCGGTAGAGCCCTCAGCCCCGGGGATGAACTACTCCCTTCTCATCATAGGAGACAGCAAGGTTGATGGAGATGGCGGTGAGGTCGATGGAGACGGCGAAGACGGCGATGGAGACCGATGGAGATGGCTCCGGGGGCACTTCCCCGTCCCGGCAGGGTGCCAGAACAGAGACTTCTGTCCCCCGAAATTCGTCGGTGGCGGCGACGGAGCTGCGGAACTCTTTCTGGAAATTTGCCGACTTCCCTAGGGTTTTCCGTCCCGAGGCTTCTTATAGGCGAAGGGGCGATGTCAGAGGCGGCCCCAGGCCTCCTCACACCAGGGTGGCCCGGCCAGGGCCTGGGCCGCGCCAGCCCTGTGTGAGGGAGGCCTGTGGCCCCTCTCCTTCCTCTCTTCGGATGTCTGGATGCTCCCGGGAAAAATAAGACTTTAGGAACTTGTTTCGTCCAATTCCGAGAATATTTCCTGTGTATCACTCTGAAACACAAAAACAGCAGAAAACAGGAAACTGGCACTGTGGCAACTTGTTAATAGGTTAGTTCTGGAAAATGCATAAAAGTGCCACGAAGTGTAACGAAACAGTAGGCAAATGGTGTAAAAACAAGCATGGAGCATAAAAAATTATAGATACGTTGGAGACGTATCAGTAGATCACATCATTGTTAACATCTTGATTTTTTTCAGAATTTTTTGAAACTTTAAAATATCATTTTCGATTTTTTCAAAAAATCGTGCTACATGTAGCTCGGTCTACAAAAATCCACTCTCAAACTGTGCTATATCTTCTATATGTGATATAGTAATCAATGTATGATGCTCTAGTAACCAATTATGCAGCTCGAGGAGAGCGACGCCAAAGCTGTAGAGGTTGCTCCTATCTGTTAGTTTGCATGTCTGCATGTACTCTTGGTCGAGGTAGCCACAGTTCCCTTGCACAAATGTCACGAACTGGGCCTCGTTGCATGGAGGCCCTAAAGTCCAAAACTTTCATGGTGTAGTTGTCATGGATTAGTATGTTTGGCGATTTCACATCACCGTAGATGATCGGAGGCGAGGCCAGGAGTGCTGGTACGCTAGCGCTTCAGCAAACTCGTGCGCGATTTTGAGGTGCGTCACGAAGGTGATGCGGTATCCATAGTGATGCTGGTCGCCGTGGCTTAGGTTGATATCACGGTATCATTTAGAGGCCGATGTCACTAGATATGTACAGATATATGCTTAATGAGCTGGGCCTACTAGGCTCAAATGATTTGCATACTAAAATAAATAAATTGCTATTTTCTAGTAGACCACGATAGAATATGATGGTTTACCTGCGATATGCTGCTGGGATGGATGGCGGTAGATATATCTTCAACGCAAAAAGGAGTTGGACGCATGGGTGTCTAGGCTAGAGCTGGAATAAAACAACCAAAACTAGAGCATGAAAAAGACATGGAGAAAAAAATGGAGTCTGATGCTGACGGCAAGTTATTGAAGATGGGCAAAAAAGAAGATGCATTTAGTTTCTCCTTAGGCCCCGCTTGGCAAGTCTGTAACATTTTACATTTCCCATGCGTAGAGCCGGTTTCATCCGTGCACATAAGAACCGGTGAGCAAAAATACGGACCTTAGGTGGTCCGTGATTTTTTCTAGGATAAACGGGCTGCAACTGGGATGCTAGGAAAATAAAAGGAGTTTTTTTTGCAGTTAAAATAAAGAGCTTAGCTGGCCTCGGTTCCGAAAAAACTCCGCAGTGTAAAACACCCCTGTTTTGGGCTAGTATACGACGAACCAAGGAGGGCCTTATGAAAGAGGCATCTCCTGGGTTGTTGTTTCATGTGTGTTCATGCACTCTTGTGTTTTAAGGTCCCATTTTATTGAAACCTGGGAGCGAGGACATGTTATTGCCCGAAGAATTAGTCCCAATTTATGGTTCTGTTAACGAAATCAAGAGAAACCCCTTTTCTCTAAAAAATAAACCATAATGGATTATGAAAGAAAAGATACAAATTAACTATAGCAAGAACTTAGTGGAGTAATACTACCTTTGTAAAAAAAAAATCAACATGAATATTAAAGAAAAACCTTAATTACAATGATATATAATGTAAAAGTGATTATTCATTATATAAAACTTGCACCTTCCTGAGATGTGAAGAACAACCCAATTAGGGTGCAATTTAGGCTAGAAAATTGACCGGTATGGCCATAAAATTTATTTGTGGAAGGAGGAAAACTCCCAGGACTTGCAATCACCTTGGAGATTGCACCCCTAGATATGCAGAGTCGTCCAAGCTGACATAAGCATTGCTCAGCTCAATGTCAGAATACGTGCTCGTAGTTGGCGATGAGCCACCAACAAGCAAGCCTTGCATCTCCTCGGAACTCTTTTGGCCCCATGGATGCTGCAGAAGTTTCGTTAGCCTGCCAAGCTCTTCCGCGACCTCCCGCATTGGGGGCCTCTTCTCGCTGTTCATCTCAAGGCACTGCTTTGCTAGCTCCGCCACCTGTTCAATTGGCTCAATGCTCTGCTCGTTTACGATCTGGGTGTCCACTATCTCGTCAAGCCTCCTCGCATTTGCGGCAAGAAGGAAATGCGACGAGAGGTTCTTCGCCTCGCCGTCGGTTGCCTGAAGGTTCAGCGCCTTTCGGCTGGTTAGCAGCTCGAGGAGAACAACGCCGAAGCTGTACACGTCGCTCCTGTCCGTCAGCTTGCAGGTCTGCATGTACTCTGGGTCGAGGTAGCCGCAGGTCCCTTGCACAAACGTCACGAACTGAGCTTCGTCCGTCGGGGCCAGCGTGGAGGCCCCGAAGTCTGAAACTTTGACGATGTAGTTGTCGTCGATGAGTATATTGGGAGACTTGACGTCGCCGTGGATGATGGGGGGCGAGGCCCAGGAGTGCAGGTAGGCGAGCGCCTCGGCAGTCTCGTGCGCGATCTTGAGGCGCGTCGTGAAGGAGACGCGCGACCCGTGGTGGTGGATGAGCTGGTAGAGCGTGCCGTTGGGGACGAACTCGTAGACGAGCATGGGGACCTCCACCTCGAGGCAACAGCCGTAGAGCTTGACGATGTTCCGGTGGTTGATCTGCGACAGGATGAGCATTTCCTTTCCGAACTCCTTCTTCTGCCTCTCGTCGATGAGCTTGCACTTCTTTATGGCGACGGTCCTGTTGTCTTTCAGGGTGCCCTTGTAGACGGTGCCGTTGCCTCCTTTTCCGAGCACGTTCTGCTCGTCGAACTTGCCTGTTGCCTCTTCTAGCTCTTCTCTGGTGAACAGTGTGAAGGATACTCCTTGTTTTGCCTTCATTTCCTCGAACAGCAGGAGGCCACCATGCTGCTTGAAGTACCTCCTTTTCACAGCGGCGAGGCTCCTCTTTTCGTGGATCATGTAAGCACAGGACATGCCAATTACCAGTACAACCACACTAACGCTAACACCTGCAATAAGAATGTGTACTATAGTTAATATCTCAGATATCTAAAGATTTCAGAGAAACAGTAGGGTCTTCGACAAATTTGCTACTTTGCCAGGTGAAGTCTGTCGCAAAATCAGGGTGGAGTGTTAGATGTAAAGTGGAGTAGTGAGTGGAGCTGAGCCTGATCTTCTATGATCATGACTAGCAGGGGGTTGAAAATCTTGTGAACAACCTTCTCTGTCTTGATATAAAGACACATAGCTCGTGGGTTTTTAAAAAAAGAATTCAACATGCGTCATTTTAACATTTACAGATACATGTTTGGTGGCATGGATTTCTTATGTTATATGATGATGCCCAATCATATAAGGAAACCAAGTGTAGTGAAGGAGCTGAATATGTAGGTATGATGGAGATGGCGTACCAATTGCAATGTACACTCCAAGTTGCGATTTCTTGGCCTCGCATGAGCCGGTATAAGCATTGCCTGTTGTCTCGTCAGGGCAAGCGCACCTGTATCCCCCAGGAGTGTTAACGCAGGTGCCAGGAACAGAGCACGGGTACTGGACTCCCTTACACTCGTCAATATCTGCAAAAGCAAACTAAAATTCTCATCTTTTGTTACAGAGCATCAACCGAGCACACGAACAATCCATGGCATAGGATCATCGAAGCGCAGACCTCGGCAGCCGCCTTGCAGGTACGGGTTGCCTTCGTATCCAAGAGAGCAGTTGCAGAGATATCCTGGGCCGTTTCTGGAATCGACGCAGACGCTGTTGCCGCTGACGCAGGCGTAGGACGTGGCGTTCCGTTTCGCCTCTCCACAAGTCACCTTCCCTACGACCCAGTCGAGCACCAGCGGCACCTTCCCGCCGGTGGACCTCACGAAGTTGCCGGCGGTCACGTAGGTGGTCTGGAAGTCGAACGCGGACGCCTCGACCAGGACGGCATAGCTGCAGCGGCTGAAGTTCCTGATCTGGGAGGTGTTGAACTTGTCCTCGAAGACCACCCCGTAGGAGTTGATCCCCCTGGGGATGGCGGCTTGGCAGCAGCCCATGCCGGCGCAGGAGCCGTTCTCCAGCTGCCGCGCGGCGGCGGCGGCGCCGCCGCCCGGGCACGTGGCCATGCACCCGGTCATGTAGTCGGATCCCGTGGCGAACTGGGACACCTCCGAGGAGCTGACGTAGGCGAGCGAATTGCAGCCGACGACGGTGAACCGGTTCTCCTGGTCGGAGAGCGTTAGGGAGGAGTCGGAGACGTCTGTCCACAGGCGGCCGCTCTGGTCGTCCATGGCCCCGGACGTGGCGTTGTAGCACCAGGCGCTGATGTCGTTGCGGACGCGCGCCTTGCCGCGGGGCACGGAGACGGACAGGACCTCCAGGTCGCCGCAGAAGGGGGCGTAGCTGCCGCCGGTGGTGAGGTTGCAGGTGAGGCCGAAGGTGAGGTCGTTCTCGCCCGTGTAGAGGTAGCAGCCGCGGCCGATGCCGAACGGGTACGGGATGTCCACGTCGCCGCACCGGCGCTGGCATGTTGATCCGGTTGCCCCCTGCGACGCCGCTGCCGACGCGGCCGGCCACGCCGAAGCTAGCACGGCGAGCAACGCGATGAACATCTCTGTGCTTTGATAGTTCCACGGTGAGCCGGGTGTGGAGAAATTAATCCTGGCAGTTTGTGCTCTGGCTAGCTAAACTCTCCTCCTGGGATGAGGCTGTGAGTTTGAGAAAGAAAAATCTAAAGTAGTAACGACTATGGCTAGAAGTTTCATTCTTGCATTGAATTTGCGAGCGATCACTTGATTCAGACGGGTGGACTTTGCAGGTTCAACAAGTACTCTCCAACAGTCAAGGAATAAGTCGCAGATGCAGGGTCGAAAAGGACGGATGCAGCAGGACCAGCAGGACTCCGTCAAACGAGTCGTCTCTTACCTGCAGTTTTGTTCAACCTGGGATAATTTGGGAGCTTGCGCCTGGGTTTCCATCTTGCAATGGAAAACGCCATGGCCTTCGAAAAGAAAAATTGCGAGCTCACTTGGGAAATGTTCAGACTGTTCAGTCACCGAGAGGCACACTTCATACTTGACATAACATTGTGCAAGATGTTGACTAGCTCCATGTTGGGAATTGCATCGCCGAAATGACGACCCAGGCTGTTTATGATTTCACACACAGGTCGTTTCTCTCACGTCTGTGCCGCATTGGTGCTATATGTCATTTTTTTCCTGAACAAAACAAGCTCTTGGTGTTTGCTTATTCTGGTCCTCAGCACTCCAATAATATTACTTGCCATCAACGATATGTATTATCTTCCTTATGTATATTTTCTTGGTGTGAAACGGAATCACAGTAGTTCAATGGATCATTTCATTACTGTTACATCGCCCGGTTTATTACCTTTCTGATTATTGCCATATTATATCTAACATGTTGTTGATTATGGTTGTTTACCAATCCTTGAGCTACAAATCAAGGATTATCCCTAGATGATCCTTATTTTTCTGTTGTTGACTGTTAGCTAAACTATAACGAGCTAAATGTTGCCTTTGAGGTTAAAGAGACAATTTCTAGGAAAGAATCAACAATACTCTATCTTTATTGGTTTATCATTCCTTTCGACCATTTTTTTTAACTTATCCTTAGCCATGTTAAGTTGCTCAATATCTCTGTCATCCTATTGCACCTGTGGGGATAAGCTTATTCATGTAAGTGTATCAGTTCTCACTTCTTTTCCTAATTTTGAAGATGCATGACTTTGAGAAGCAAATTGATATAGTTGATGAACGCTTGTGCCTTTATTTAGCCATGTACTTACTAAAACATAATTTGTATCATGTCCAAATCATTTAGTTATACAAGAAAAATGGGCTCTCACATATAAAAATATATTAAACAAAGCAACTAAACTAAAGATAAACAAATCCACCAGAGATCGCCTTATGTGGTTTACTTTGATTGTTATTTCTCTAGCAATTGATACCCATATTTAATCTATTTATTCAATTATATCAAGGTTACCCTTTCAAATGAATTTTTGTGATAATTATGTATTACTTTGATATAGATACGGAAAAATTCACATCTATTTCCTGATTATTTTTCTCATGGACAACCTTTGCTAATAGATTATCCCTTCTAACTATTACTGATTTTCTGTAACGGGAGTTTGTGCAGAGCGTTTACTTCCATCTCTTTCAGTTTTGTCAGCCAGAATAATTGAACTAAGTTTCTGCAATTCACATTAACTGCATTGATTTAGTTGTAGGCTTGTTCTTATGATCTCACATTTCAAATGTGTGCCGCAGTTGGGTAGCTTCTTTCCGATGTAGAGTTGGGAAGTAGGCAATGATAGATTCATGTTCGCATTTCGTGGGCATGGTTGCTCCATTGGGGCCATCTGACATGAGCTGGTCAGGCATAGAGATTTTATTGGTTCTACGAATAAGTGTGCTCTGGCCAATAACCTCTATTTTATGGCAGAAAACTTCTCATCATGCCACTTTATAAAAAAAATCACGAGATCTATCAACGTTGACACATTGTCCCTAAAAGGTGAAGCAAAAGCCTAGTCAATGATCACATACCAATAGAAGCATTGGATATAAGAGGAACGCTGCTAGAGCATGAAATGAATATTGAATAACAAAGTCAATATAAAGATAATACATGGCATAAGGAATACTAGCTGGGATACCCCAAGTGTTCAACTTAATACTTCGTCAAATTTCAGTCACATATCCCGCAGAGCAAAGGCGATAACAAGAGGAAATAGGACATACTTGTCTGTTCGGTGGGAACTTGAAAGGAGAAAATAGATTGGAAAACAGTAAGCAACGATCAACCTTGTTTTGGGATTTCGATGATATGAATAATTTATTTAGAGAGTCAAAACGTTTTGCCTACTGATGTTGGTGGTGGTCTTCCTGCCATTAACATCAGACTGCATGCAAGAAAGCAAAAGAATAAGAGTTACTGAAACAAGTAAAAAAAATGTGATTATGACATGACAAATAAAATAAGTTTCTGAGGAGATAATATTGTATATTCCATTTGTTATTTAAGTATATGCAGCTGAGTCACCTAATGTTATTTCTCAAACAGAAGCATCCTATAAAGAGCAAGTTATGCCGGTGAAAACTTTGCAGTGAACATGAATCGACACCGAAGCAATTGCATTAGATATAGGTAAACAGAGAACTCTAACTTTGCTGGTAACTATACCTAACATGAGCCGAATTGAATTTCCGAAAAAACAATAAACTTACTACTTTGTACAAGAAGCTAAGCAATACAGGGATGAATTTAAAAGGAAATTCTCCGAACAAAGCAATCCTAAAACGATTGAAGACATTCTTATTATAGAGATCGATACTAGAACAGATGAAGCAATATATACCAATGTCCAAGGATTTCCAAGGAAAGCATGTCTCCAAATGCTTTTAAAGAGAGTGCTGCAGCTTGTTAGGGTTAAGCTGGAGCATGTCCAAGTAAGCTTGTGACTACCCAAAATGGATACTAAGGCAGAAGAAATTTCAGCAAGCATTCAACTCCGTTGTTGAGATGTTCAGCAAAGGCCTGAAGTCAATGCCCTCACTCCTCTATCGCCGGCGAACCCCAAGCGCAACCCTAAGGGTTTCTTTCTTGTCTCCGGCAAGGTCCCGGCCTCACCGCATCACCCCCGGCTATCCCAGGAGGCATAGCTCCCCCCTTCCCTGGTCCGTCCGGCGGGGCATAGGTCCCACCCCTACCCCTCCCCCCACTGTCCCGGGGCGCATAGCTCCCCCTTTCCCTCCGCCTCCGGCATAGCTCCCCCTCTCTACCTGCGCCACTCTAACCATCCTTCTAACCCTAGATCCTAGCTAATACGCTCCTAATCTAATCTTCCTATCTAATGCTACTTGGTGATAGCCTGCCTGAATCCCGCGTCTATATACCGGTCGAAATCGTTGCAAAGTAGCGATGTGGGACTAAAAGTTTAGCTGTACCGTTGCTCCGCCGCCGACGACTCCTCCTCGGTTGCTCCGCCGGGCACCCGCCTTCCCCGCTCCTCAGCCCCGCGCGTCTCCGGCACCTTCAGGCTCTCCCGGCACCCGCCGCTGCGCCGGAGAAGCCGAGCTCGCCGCGCGCGGGTCAGCCCGCCGGCGCCGGTGCGGGACACGACGGGATGGCGGGGGAGCACGACCTTCCACCTCCTCCTCCGCGCGCGTGGAGCACCTCCACTATGGACCCTCCCCGCCTTGCAGCCTCGCTGCGCCACCGGCGGCGGGCCTCGAGAAGACCCAACACCGATGCACGACCGCGGCTAGAAATTCGCTCGGCTACGAACGGCGGAGGAGGAGAGGCGGACGACAATGGGCTCTGAAGGAGGAGAATGGGCTGGCGGAGGAGGGACGCGGTACCGCGGCGGGCGCCGGCGTCTGATATGGATCGGAGAGGATTTCTTTTTCTTCTGTTCAGTTAGAATCTCGTTTTACTTTTTTTTTGGAAAATGTCTGGACGTGCTAGGTGGAAGCGCAATTCAGTTACTCCCTCCGTTCACTATTGTACTACCTTCATGCTAAAATATACTCTCTCTGGTTGGAATAAGTGTCGGCGATTTAGTACAAACTTTGTACCAAATCAGTACAAAATCACCGACACTTATTGTCGATTGGAGGGAGTAAGATTTTTAAAAACCGATTTAGCTTTTAAAAAGGGTTATGTATGTAATAAGATTTTTAACTTTCTTTTGTTAAATGTACTTAGACGTATTTTTGTTAAAAGCCTCCTGGTGACGAGTCTTGCTTCGCTCGGTCTTGCTCTCTTTCCCACGGACTTCAACATAGTGAAGAGCTCCTTTATAATCTTGTGCGCTCCCATCATCGGGTAGCAAAACAAATTTGGTAAGCTTTCCCGGCAGAAAGTGTGCCTCCAAATTTGGTCTATGGTATAGTGGAAGTCCGGACGGTCCGGCTAGTCGTGAATAGCTTCCATTTTCCAGGAGGATCGAGCATCCGCATACATGTCGAAGATGAGCGGGCGATAGCTGAACCGAGGAGAGATGCATGCACCATGGACAGACATGCGCAGCCGTGCTCGTGCTCCTGTAATAAGTCTGTAACCCTGCATTGCCGCCATGCTGGTTGTCGGCTTAACGATGCCAAGTTGGCAATGTGCTCTAGGCCGCTAGCTGCCCACTGGGGCGGCTTAGTTTCGACCCCATCGATGGTGGTCGTGCGCATACCTGCTCTGGAATGATCACTGAGCGTCGCTTATGTGCATAATTTGTCTAGAACCTTACCCAAAAAACCAAGCTCTCTGTCGGTAGTGGTTAGCTAGCAATGATGCTTATATCCGTCTTTCCAAAGGTACATACTATATGCCATGATGAAGCACAGGTCAAAAGGTACATATCAACACATGCGTGTCATTACCGTTTAATGTAGACAATTCTTTTCAAATGTGTAAACACATGCAGGATAAGAATTGTTTTGATAAAACGTAGAGTACTTTTTCGTTGACAGCTACCATCCTTTTCTATTCCTATATCCATAAAAAATTGTTGAGTGCGCTTCCGCAGGCATGGGGGTGTTGTAAATTATTTTTCTGCGACCGAGATTATCTGAATCTGCACTTTAAAGATAAGTATTTCTCTATTCATTAATATAAGACGTTTTGTACTATTTGTCGTGGGGATGACTTAGGGGGCGCACCACGAGCCGGGCAATATGCCGGCTGGCGTCCCAGGAAATCCCACGGCCTCAGCGCGAGAAGACCGGCTCCGCCCGAAGGGCCGGCTGCGCCAGCGGCCGGCTGACGACTCCACCGAGGAGGACTGGAGCCGGGCGATGGAGACAAAACTCTCCCAACGGCTGTCTCGCCAAAAGCGGAACGGTCCCGACAAGAGCGGCAGAGGCGCAGGACAGGAGTGACGAGCGCCACGACCACGACCGACCAATGAGAGGACGAAGACCCTTCCCCACGGCGGGATCCGAGGCAAAGGAGAGGGGATATGCCCTCCAGATGCCGGCCCAGGGAAAAGGCACTTTATAAAGTGCCTTTGCCAGAGCGTGGCCGAAGGAGATCATGCCAAGGACGCCGCCGCCGAGGAGCCGGCAGCCGGCCGAAGCGCTACCAAAACCTGTAACCAGGCCCCCGTCTATATAAGGGGGCCTGGACCCTTAGCATAGGGGAGACCCGATCTTCTTCTTCCTCCTCTAGCCGAACAGCTCGAGGAGCACTGTAATCGCTACTATCCAATCAATACGAAGCAGGCAGGAAGTAGGGGTTTACCTCCAACCAGGAGGGCCCTGAACCTGGGTAAACCGAGGTGTCTCTGTTGGCACAATCCCGAGCCGGACCCATCGTCACCAACGTCGAGCCCCTCTGATAAGCCTCCCCATGGCTACTGTCTCTAAATTCCCACGACAGTTGGCGCCCACCGTGGGGCAAAGCGCGGTGGCGAGCGGAGTCAAGTTCCGGCCGGGACCCTCCGGCGAGAAGGTCGCCTCCGGCCTCGTCTGGAGGTTCGGCACCTTCGACTGCGTCGACGACAACTTAGCGCACTTCAAGAACGGCTTCGGCAACGGCGGCTCCTTCCTCGACGTCGGCAGCCACCGCTTCTACGTCACCAAGCCCTTCCCGGAAGAGGTAACCGATGTGCTTGACCCACTCTGTGACACAGACTCCGACGACGGCGAAAGCAGCGACTTTTGCAACATGGTCGAGGTGCGGGCCCTGGAGGAAGATGGTGGCGGCGGCCTACCGCGTTCCGCGCGCCCGCCGCTCGAACGCCCACCTCTACCGGAACAAGATCTTCCACCTCCAGAGCGGGACGTGCTGGATGCGGCCGTCACGGACCTGCGCGCTCCGCTCGACATCTCTGCGGATCTAGTCAAGGCCTCCGAGGATCTGGAGCGGACGCGCCTCAACCTTCTCAAGGAAGCGGTTGACGTCGACGACACCCGCCGGCGCATCCTCTCCACGATCAACGAGTACAACATCGCCCACGGCTTCACCCCAGCCGAAGATGGCCCGAGCCGGGCGGGGCAAGTTCGCCAGCGAGGCCGCGAGCTGGGAGCAGAGCTGAACCAGGCGGCGCCCTCGGCGAAGCTACCTCCAATCATCAGCAAGCCCACTTACAGCACGCCTACGAAGAACCTCCGCGCCGCGCGCTACATCACCTCCGAGCTGGACGGACTACAAGGCGAGGACTTGCGGGAAAAGCAAGCCCGGATCCAGGAACTCCTGGACGCTGCCGATCTACAGCAGCAGGCGATGGAACCACGCGGAGAGGCGAGCGGCACTCGAGGCGAGAACCGTATCGTCGTGGCCGGCCAGAACAAGTCGCATGGAGAAGCCTCGTCGCCAAACCATGGCCCAGCGGAGCACAGCCGGAGCAATCGAGCTCCAGGCAAAAGCGGTAGAAACCACCGCACCCAGCACTCCGGCCACCACAGCCGGCAGCCTCGAGATCCCGCCGTAGTTACCAGCAAGCCGCGCCACCCTCCTCGGGTGGACGTGGTGGACCCGGCGCGCGGCAAGTCTGTGGCGCCAGCCCAGCCGGCTCAGGGAGCTGGCCAGGGCGCTCAGGGTCATCATCCGGCTCGCTCGCATGTGAGCCAGAGGATCGGGGAACGCATTGACCCGCCGAAGGACGACGCGCGCCATCGGCTCAACCTTCTGGCGGATTCCAAGTTCGACGAGGAGGAATCCTCGGCAGGACCGGTCTGTTTCGGCCCTCGCATCCGCAACGAGCCTTTCCCGGCCAAGTTCGCGCTCCCACGAGACATGCCCAAATACACTGGGGCGGTGAAGCCGGAGGATTGGCTGTCGGACTACGTCACAGCCGTCGACATCGCAGGCGGCAACAAGAGGACAGCGGTGCGCTACGCACCGCTCATGCTGACGGGATCTGCTCGGACGTGGCTCAACAGCCTGCCGGCTCTGCAGATCAACTCCTGGCATGATTTCCAAGAGGCGTTCATCAAGAATTTCACGGGAACATACAAGCGACCGCCCCGCCCACGACAGCTGGCCCTCTGCAAGCAAGGCCCCGACGAGCTAGACCGTGATTACCTCACGAGATGGTCCGAGCTGCGCAACTCATGCGAAGGAGTGGGCGAGGAGCAAGCCATTGGCTACTTCACGGACGGATGCAGAGAAGGGACCCTGCTGAAGCACAAGCTCCACAGAGCCGAGCCAAAGTCAATGGCGGACTTCATGGCAATAGCGGACAAGTACGCCTCCGCCGATTCTGCAGCAAGAGTGCAATGTGTTGAGCCAGCGCCAGCCGGAAACCATCCTCAGCCGGCAGCCAGCTCAGGAGGACATCACAACCGTGATCGACATGGCAAGAGGAAAGACGAACGCCGTGATAACAAGTACGGCTCCCAGCAAGTAGCCGCTGTTCAAGGAAGCCCGGGGGCTACGGGTGGAAGCCAGAAGCGCAAAGGGGACAAATTCAGCAAGGACAAATACACCATCGAGGTGATGCTGGACCAACCCTGCAAGTTCCATAGCGTTTCAGGCAAGCCGGCAGCACACACCACTCGCCAATGCAGCTTCACCAGGGATCTGGAGCAGGGAAATCACCAACTGCCCGGACCACCGCCGGGCCCGCCGGCTGAAGCACATGGAAACAAGAATCGGCAACCGGCCAAGGCAGCAGGGGACTACCCCGAGGAAGCGAATGTGGAGCAATATCATGTATTCACTTCCCAGGTAGAGGAGCCAAAGGATGAACCATGGTTTGGTGTCGAGGTGAATGCAATCATGCAAGTTGGACCTCAGTACATGCATTGGTCTGACGCGTCAATTACCTGGGGGCGCGAAGACCACCCGCCGCTCATGCCGAGGCCCGGGGGCTACGCGCTAGTCTTAAACCCAATCGTGTTCTCTGAGACGCGTACCTGCCGATTCTCGCGCGTACTCATTGATGGAGGCAGCAGCATCAACCTTCTCTACCGCACTTCGATGGAGAAGCTCAGAATCCCAGAGATCCAACTGAAGCCAACCAAGCTCACCTTCCATGGGATCGTGCCTGGACACTCGTGTACGCCGATGGGAAGGATCGAGTTGGAGGTGCTGTTTGGCGAGAAGGACAATCATCGTCGCGAGCCGATCTGGTTCGAGGTGGTAGACCTCAACAGCCCCTACCACGCGTTGCTTGGTCGACCAGCCTTGCCCAAGTTCATGGCAGTCCCGCACTACACTTACTTGAAGATGAAGCTCCCAGGCCCTCGCGGGGTGATCACCGTCACCGGGTGCTACAAGAAATTGATAGAGTGCGCAAGAGCCAGCTCCAAACTGGCGGAGGCCTTGGTCATCGCTGAAGAGAAGCGACAACTGCTGCAAAGGGTGGCGGCAGTCCAGCCGGGCAGCCTGGCGACGGGGCTGCCGGCTCCGCTCCTCAAGCCGGCAAGCCTGTCCAAGGAAGTCCCGCCCGAAGCGGGCAAGAAGTCGGAAGCTCTTGTCTCGGGGGCTGGCTCCTCCTCGAGGTAGGGGGAAGCGTTTCGCAGCTTCGCCTGAGACAAGTCCAAAACCGCTTAAGACCTTCGGCTAAGCCAAGGCAAAAAATCTTGTATCTCGAGCAAGTGTCGTTGAATAAAAGAAAGTTAAGCGGCATACGGCTGATCCCTGGAAAAAGTGCTCCGAAGTACCTTTTACCTTTCTAAGCGTTATTCACGGGGGCTGGAAGTCGCCTCCAGTCGGGAGCCGGCAGCCCCAACCTAACGAAACGATCCTCTTGTCAGCCGGATGAGTACTGTGTGCGGACCGGACCCCGAGCCTATCCTCCGCCCTGCGCCGTGTGGGGTGGAGCCGGCAGGTCACCCACCTAGGAAAATCGCTTAGAGGAAACGCCCGCGACCCGACGAATCGAATCTCTTGTCAGACGAACGAGTACCGTGTGCGAACCAGACCCCGAGCCTAACCTCCAGCCTAAGTCGAGGGCGACGGAGCCGGCAGGTCATCCACACTGGAAAATCGCTAAGAGGACAGAACGCGCGCTCACCCCTAAACCACGCGCATTGGTTAATAGTTATGCGTAGACTGGACCAAGCCAGATCCCTTATACGCCGAAGTACTACTTCCCATCCCGCGGCGCGCTCCCACTCTAGACCGACATTCGGCTGTCGGTCCAAGGGAGACCAGCCGGCACCAGGCTGCCGGCTGGGGGTAGAAGGGCCGAAGGATGGGGAGATAAAGGAAAAAGCTGAAAGGGGTCAGGTCAAATCCGGTCCACAAACAACTAGAGGCCAATGCGTAAGAAATTCAGGGTGAAGCGTCATTAGTACATACGAACGAAATGTTGCTGGGCACGACATGAGTTCCGCATACATAAAAACGAATAAGAAAACCCTGACACGCTCAGGGGGCGCTTGGCGGGCCAGCCGGCTCCAGTGAAGAAATGTCGCCAGCTCGAGACGCCAAGACGAAGTCATCGCCGCTGGGGGATGGTGGAATGGAGTGACCAACGGGGTCCTCGGGGGTTTTCTGAGGACCTTCCGCAGAGTCGGGCTCTTCGAAGTCCATGCCATCCAAAGATTCGTCACTATCCCCAGCGTCGAAAAGCGCGTCGGTCTCGGCACACTCAGCAATGGCACAGGCGCGCTGGCGGAGCTTGGATTTGTCAAAGCCTGCTGATCCGCCTTCACGAAGATTTTCCAGTTGGTCCAAGTTGACGCCTGGATACCAAGAGAGCACGAACTCCAGAGCCTGTTGAGCACCGGCCCGAGCCGCGGACTCCTTCCAGACGTCAAGCCGGTTGGGCGCGAGAAGAACCCACTGGAGGAGCGCCCGGATCCCGCCAGGCGCCGCCCTTCCCGGCCACAAGGTTTCAAAGACGGAAACAAGGGCTTCGTGCAGATCCTTGCCCAGCTTGGCAGCCGGGTGGAGTCGGCCTTTGGCCAACGATACCAGCTCCCCTGAGGAAAGCTCGGCCTTGGGGTCACTGCTGGGGACGATCCCCTGTTCCGCCCTAAATTCCTTCAGCGCCGCCGCGGCAGACTTGTCGGAGTCAGGGAAGGCTCCTGCAAGGGCAGTCAGAGGGTGAAAGGACAGCATGAAAGGGCAAAAGCCGAGAAAGAGGACAGGAAGCATACCACGAAGAGCTTCCTCCAGTCCCAGCAGGCCGGATTGAACCTTGCGGTCGCGGGCGCGCCAAACGCTGATCTCCTTGTCAAAACGCTCGCTGTCGAGCCCCCGGAGAGTCTGCAGCTCGGCGATCTGGGCGTCGCGGTTCTCGACCTCGCTCCCCAAGGTTGCATGAAGCTCTTTCACCTTGCTGTCAAACTCCGCGGAGAGGATTTTCTTCTCTTCGGCCAGCCGACGATCGAACTCCAGCTGCAGCGACGACTCCGCCTCCCGAGCTTTCGCCAGATCAGTTTCCAGCCCCTGAGCCCGGGCGGCCTGGGCTCGCAGACCCTGAAGCTCCTCAGCATGCTTTCGCTTGAGCGACTCAACAGTGGCGGCTGACACCGAGTCGGCCAACTGGGACTCAAGCGAGGCTATGAGCGAGGCAGAGTCTGAAAGCGGAGGGATAAGAGCAGGAAGGGCAGCAGCAGTATTTTCGAAATAAGGGGTCCCGAGCTCACCTGATAGTTTCTCCAGTTCTTTCTTCAAGTCCTGGTACTGGACCTTGCCGGCACGGTACTTCGCCAGCAGCTTCTGAAAGACACTGGCACGAAGCGCGTTCAGTTCCTGCGAAAAACGGAAAGGCAACGACCCTTAGCAAAATCCACTTTCAAGCCAGCTGTCTCTACAGCTACCTCGAAACTCGGGGGCTAGGATGTGTAGCAGAAAGAGCCAGGGGCTAAGGGCGCAGCACTCACGTTGGTCGTCTGTATAGCATCAAGGAGTTGGAAGCCGGCGTTCTGAAGCGATCCCTTGGCAGTGATGCGTGGTGAATGACCAGCCCGTTGGGAACCCCAAGAGGAAGGTGTGATGAGTATAGCAGCTAGTTTTCCCTCAGTTAAGAAACCAAGGTTTAATATCGTTCTTGAAGAAGAGGGACGGTGACGACTGAAGGTGATGCGGACTAGTTTGCGACAGCAGCGGACAATTTATATATGGCGCCTCGTCCAAACTTTGCTTGCTAGCTGCAACGTGGAACCTGCACACACACAAACAAATACTTTGCTCCCAACTTGCGATGAGGTTGTCAATCTCACCGGTTTGCTTGAAACAAAGGTTATGAGTGTATCGAGTGGAAAACAGTAGTAATATGCGAGTAAAGTAAACAGTGCTGGAAAAGTAAACAGGTGATTGCAATATGATTAAAATAGGACCGGGGTCCACAGTTCACTAGTGGTGTCTCTCCATAGATAAATAACATGCTGGGTAAACAAATTACAGTTGGGCAATTGATAGAATAAAGATAGCGTGATATGTCAAGAAGATCACTATGAGATTTACTCTGGGCATTACAACAAAATACATAGACCGCCATCCAACTGCATCTATGACTAATAATCCACCCTCGGGGATATCATCCGAACACCCCAAAAGTATTAAGTTGCGAACAACAGATAATTGCATTAAGCAAAGTGTGTAATGTAAACAAAGCATATGCCCTTGAGCATATGAATGTTGTTTTCTCCCTAGTAGCAACAGCACATCTACCACCTTAGAGGTTTCTGTCACTCCCCCAGGTGAAATAGAGGCATGAACCCACTATCGAGCATAAATACCCCCTCTTGGAGTCACTAGCAACTACTCGGCCAAGATAGCTACTAACAACGGAGAGCATGCAAGATCATAAACAACATAGAGATAACAAAAGATATAATTCAGTACAGCAACTTAATCATAAACACCAATATTCATCGGATCCCAACAAACCAACATCATAGTATTACATAACGGTGATCTCAATCATGTAGGGCAGCTCATGAGATCTAAACATGAAGCACATGGTGGAGAAGACAACCATCTAGCTACTGCTATGGACCCATAGTCCAAGGTAGACTACTCACTCATCGCTCCGGAGGCAAGCATGGCGATGAAGAAGACCTCCAGTGGCGATTCCCCTCTCCGGCAGGGTGCCGGGAAGAGCTTCTGGACCCTCCCGATCTTCGGGTCGACGGCGGCGGCGGATCGCGATGTATTCTGGAAAACTGATCGGGCTCTTAGGTTTTTCTCGTCAGGGGGTATATGTAGGCGAAGGGGGGCTGTCAGAGGTGGAGCCACGCGGCCTCACACGGGGCTGGCGCGGCCAGGGGCCAGGCCACGCCGCCCCTGTGTGTGGGGGCCACGTGGCCCCCCTCCGTCAGGTCTTCGGATGTTTGGGAGCTCCCCGGTGAAATATGACTTCAGGAACTTGTTTCGTCCAATTTCGAGAATATTTCCTGTGTATCACTTCTGAAACACAAAAACAGCAGAAAACAGGAAACTGGCACTGTGGCACTTCGTTAATAGGTTAGTCCCGGAAAATGTATAAAAGTACCACTAAGTGTAACGAAACAATATACAAATGGTGTAAAAACAAGCATGGAGCATCAAAAATTATAGATACGTTTGAGACGTATCAAGCATCCCCAAGCTTAACTCCTGCTCGTCCTCGAGTAGGTAAGTGATAACAAAAGAATAATTTTTGAGGTGACATGCACCTACACAATCTTGATCATATATGTAAGCATTGATGAGCTGGGATCAATAGAACTTAAAACATGGGCATGAAAGATATAATCATGACAATAAGAACTTAGCAACCATGTTGTAAACATGTAAATGAACACAAACAAAAGATCATGATAATGAAACAATGAAAGTCAAACGTGTGTTCAAATCATAAGAAAAACATACAAATGGTTTTCAGCTTGTCCTTCAAAGAGAGCAAAACATAAATGCATAGGACACCTCAAAGTTTAAGAGGGCGACTAGATACAAATAATTTAAGAAGAAGTGAAACCAACAATATGAGTCAATCAATGAACCTTGGGACAATGCATATCACACTAAGAATGATAACTATGCTCTCTTAATGGTGCATAAAGAAAGAAGGTGGTGACTCAACATAAAAGTAAAAGAAGGGCCCTTCGCAGAGGGAAGCAGTGATTTAAACATGTGCTAGAGCTTTTCATTTGTAAAACAGAGATAAAACTTGATTTTTGAGAGGTGGTTGTCTTTGTCAACGACTGGCAATGGGGTTCTTACTATCTTCCATACAAAAATAAAGCAAGTTTTTGAGAGAGAGATTGGCACTTCGTGCTCTTTTTATAAAACTTGGCACTCCTCCCCACCTTTCCTTTCACATACCATGGCTAACCGATTCCATCGGGTGCCCACCAACATTCACATTCATTGGAGGAGTGCCTTTTTTCTTTCTTTTTTTCCCTTTTTTTTCTTTTTGGAATGTGCAATATGGAAGATAGCAAATCCGACCACTACGTCCCCATGAGCTGAAAATAGTGTCACAAAACGAGAAGTATTTTGAAGGTTTTTGAAAGGTAGCACACGAAAATTTTACTTTGGAATGGCTTACAAATACCATGCATAGGAATTTATAGTGGACACAATGACAAACTTGGCTTTTAGGAGTTGGATGCACGAGTAGAGCTCATACTCAGTACAAGGCGAGGGCTAGCAAAAGACTGGGAGCGACCAACTAAGAGAGCAGTAATGGCCATAATCATGCAAAGCGACAAAGCGACATTAAAAGAAGCATACGATGGCATCAAAAGTCAAAAACTAAATGATCATGAAGGCTAATGGCGACTTTGGAAGAGTCTAACATGTTTGAGCATGCGCCAAGTCAACCCAAATAAAGCATCAAGGAGAAAACCAAAATAATGCTTCCATACAATAAAAACAACGCATGATTTTTTCAAAGGCTCATTAAGCAATCTCAGTTATTTGAGACAAGTCATGCTACAGCAAAACCACTAAGCATACTATCAAAAAGACATCAAGCATGACATGAAAAAGCCTAAGCCGCAGTCTACACAAGCTCCTTCTTGTACCACTATTTTGCACAAATCTTTTTCTCTTTTCCAACACCATTTGAAATTTTTAAACACACCTCTTTTGATGAAAACCAATAAAGATCAGAGGCAAAAATACACCTTGATGAAAAGATATGACAAGATCTGAACGCATATCAAGGCGAAAATGAAAACCAAAAGCAGTAGCAGAAAAAGTAGAATGCTCGATTTTGAATAAGAGTGAAAACTAGAGCATTCTTTGCAAATGAAAACGAGTACATCTCCTCCAAAGGAAATTTGTTGGGGTCCAACCATTTATTGCAGCAAACAAACAAACTAAACAAACTAAGAAAACTAAAACAACTGACGCTCCAAGAAAAACACATAGTGCATGAAGCAATAAAAATATAGTGTTTTGAAAGGTGACCTGATTTTTGCCGATGAAGAAGGGGTGCCTCGGGGGCATCCCCAAGCTTTGACGCTTGTACTTCTTGGATATTTCTTGGGGTGATGCATGGGCATCCCCAAGCTTGAGCTTTTGTCCATTCTTCAACTCATCTCATCATTCTCCAATCCCTACACTTGAAAACTTCCTTCATACAAAACTAAACACAATTCTATTAGCAACATTAGTGTAAGCATAAAATATATTCAACCTCTTTTAGCTTCAGGTTTCAACCCAAAACCACCACATATAAAGTATATACTACTGTAGCAACTTCCACAAGAGTTCCATGATAAAAAAGAACTCAAAAGAAAGCGATAAAGTGGCAAAAACAAATATTGGCAGAAATCTGTCAAAACTGGACAGCTGATAATGGACGAATTTTTGAGGGATTTTCTGTTGCTCAAATCAAAAAGTGTTCAACTAAGAAAAGTTTGGATATAACCTGGGGCATATGCACAAGAAATGGCAGGTCCAAAAGATAAACAGAGAATTTTCACGAATTTTTACGGTGCAGCACCGAAAACAGTTTCAGGACAGCAATAACCCCAAATCTTTACCTCACTCAAATTAGAGGCTTCTCTTGGCACAAAAACGAAATAAACAAGATAAGGAGCGGTCATTACAGTAGTAATGACTTCCAAGACTCAAATAAAAGAAAAAGTACTGAAAAGTAAACAATGGGTTATCTCCCAAGAGTGCTTTTCTTTAACGCCTTTGAGCTAGGCGCAGAAAATTGCGAATCAAGTATTTTCAGAAGAAGCATTAAGATCAACAGCAGAGGTCTTATCAATAAGACATTGTATTTCATCCACATAAGCTTTAGAAGACTCTTTGTGATCATTCTTTGGCACACTATTCTCATCAAAAAGATTTTCAGGACAAATCCAGTCAAAATTATTTTCAAAAGCTTCACTCAATCCCAAAAGCTTGCAAGGAATAGGTATTTCGGGCTCTTTATCATCTGTACTAATAACATTTATAGGAGAACCGAGTTTATTAAAACGCTTAAGAACCTTCCTAGCTTCAACAACGACATCCTTAAATTCTAGGCGCAGAGTTTCCAAGATAAAAGCTTTCTTTTCGGGATTCTCAATTTCATGAAGCTTGAGGAACATGTATTGCATATAGGGATTAAGACTAGCAAACCTAGTTTCCAACATATCAATTAAACAAACAGAAGCAACTTCAATACTAGGAGCAAGCTCAATCCAAGACTTTTCCTCAACTTCCTCATGCATACTAATGTGATTAAAGAACTCCTCAATGTTTCTATTTCCAATAATTGAACCACTACCTACTGAGAGGTCCTCCAGAACGAACTTAGGAAACAGCATGATAAACTAAAGTAAAGTAAAAACAACTACCAAGGATTCTAATTTTTTTGGATTTTTGATAAAAAAAGCAATGCAGGTAAAATAAAATAAAGTAAAGCAAAACAAATAACAAAGTAAAGAATGTGTGTGCGAAGAACTCCCCTCGCAGAAGTCTTCTCTCTTCCCCGGCAACGGCGCCAGAAAATTAGCTTGATGCGTGGTGAATGACCAGCCCGTTGGGAACCCCAAGAGGAAGGTGTGATGAGTATAGCAGCTAGTTTTCCCTCAGTTAAGAAACCAAGGTTTAATATCGTTCTTGAAGAAGAGGGACGGTGACGACTGAAGGTGATGCGGACTAGTTTGCGACAGCAGCGGACAATTTATATATGGCGCCTCGTCCAAGCTTTGCTTGCTAGCTGCAACGTGGAACCTGCACACACACAAACAAATACTTTGCTCCCAACTTGCGATGAGGTTGTCAATCTCACCGGTTTGCTTGAAACAAAGGTTATGAGTGTATCGAGTGGAAAACAGTAGTAATATGCGAGTAAAGTAAACAGTGCTGGAAAAGTAAACAGGTGATTGCAATATGATTAAAATAGGAACGGGGTCCACAGTTCACTAGTGGTGTCTCTCCATAGATAAATAACATGCTGGGTAAACAAATTACAGTTGGGCAATTGATAGAATAAAGATAACGTGATATGTCAAGAAGATCACTATGAGATTTACTCTGGGCATTACAACAAAATACATAGACCGCCATCCAACTGCATCTATGACTAATAATCCACCCTCGGGGATATCATCCGAACACCCCAAAAGTATTAAGTTGCGAACAACAGATAATTGCATTAAGCAAAGTGTGTAATGTAAACAAAGCATATGCCCTTGAGCATATGAATGTTGTTTTCTCCCTAGTAGCAACAGCACATCTACCACCTTAGAGGTTTCTGTCACTCCCCCAGGTGAAATAGAGGCATGAACCCACTATCGAGCATAAATACCCCCTCTTGGAGTCACTAGCAACTACTCGGCCAAGATAGCTACTAACAACGGAGAGCATGCAAGATCATAAACAACATAGAGATAACAAAAGATATAATTCAGTACAGCAACTTAATCATAAACACCAATATTCATCGGATCCCAACAAACCAACATCATAGTATTACATAACGGTGATCTCAATCATGTAGGGCAGCTCATGAGATCTAAACATGAAGCACATGGTGGAGAAGACAACCATCTAGCTACTGCTATGGACCCATAGTCCAAGGTAGACTACTCACTCATCGCTCCGGATGCAAGCATGGCGATGAAGAAGACCTCCGGTGGCGATTCCCCTCTCCAGCAGGGTGCCGGGAAGAGCTTCTGGACCCTCCCGATCTTCGGGTCGACGGCGGCGGCGGATCGCGATGTATTCTGGAAAACTGATCGGGCTCTTAGGTTTTTCTCGTCAGGGGGTATATGTAGGCGAAGGGGGGCTGTCAGAGGTGGAGCCACGCGGCCTCACACGGGGCTGGCGCGGCCAGGGGCCAGGCCGCGCCGCCCCTGTGTGTGGGGGCCACGTGGCCCCCCTCCGTCAGGTCTTCGGATGTTTGGGAGCTCCCCGGTGAAATATGACTTCAGGAACTTGTTTCGTCCAATTCCGAGAATATTTCCTGTGTATCACTTCTGAAACACAAAAACAGCAGAAAACAGGAAACTGGCACTGTGGCACTTCGTTAATAGGTTAGTCCCGGAAAATGTATAAAAGTACCACTAAGTGTAACGAAACAATATACAAATGGTGTAAAAACAAGCATGGAGCATCAAAAATTATAGATACGTTTGAGACGTATCAGGCAGCAGTAAACTGCTTATCCAACTCCGCCAGAGTTGGCTTGCTGCCCTGCACCTTGAGCTTCTCTCCGACACCTGCACTCGAGGCGGTGTCCGCCCACTCCTGCTGAAGGCGACTGGCGGAGCTCAGACTGCCAATGTTGGACTCAGCCGCGGCGACAAGAGCTTTCCCACTAGAAGCGCTTTTGGTCACCACCTCAGGGGCTGGCGAGCCGTCACCACGTTCGCTCCTTGCCACTCGAGTGGCGAGGAACCCTGGCGAAGCTTCACCAGAACTGGAGGCCAGCCCAAGGAGTGGGGAATCAGCAATCGCGCCAGCCCTCGACCCGGCCGCAGGTACCATAGCTTGCACGCTCGGCATGAGCTCAAGATTGGAGAGAGCCTCGACAGCCGGTTTCGGGACCGTTTCCGCTTCCCCCGCCGCGGCCTCACGCGCGTTTCCCTGGCTGGGCGAGTCAGGAGAGGTGCAGACGGCGGCGGCGTCCCTCGCTGTGGCATCATCGGTATCGGGAGGTGGGGACAGGTCAGCCCCAACTGGCGCAGTTTCCTCGACGGGCGTGGAGCCAGTCTCGGGCGAGGCGACTGGGTGGGGAACAGCGTCCACGAGCACCTCCGGACGCGCAGAATCCTCTGCCCTAGTGTCGCCCGCCACAAGCTTCAACCGCGGGGAGCGACGAACGTCCTCAGCGTGACCCGAGTCACCGCCCATTTCTTCCCCGCGCGTCCTCTTGCGGCAGGAAGGCTCGGGAGTCGGGGTCACGATTCCTTCGGAAGCAATGGCGGGAGGAGGTCGGGCAGCCGGATCGACAGAAAGAGGCGACCTGCAAAGAGAGCATCCCACGACCGAGTCAATCGGGACCGCGACGGCAAAATGAAGATGAGAAGCAAGGAAGCAGGAAGCTCACCCGGCTATGGCAATAGCCCGCCGCTTGGCCACCTTCTTCACCTTGGGACGGCGCAGGTCCCGCGCTGCCGGCTCCGGTTTCTTGCGCTTGTTAGCCGGCTCGGAGAAGGCCGGCTGGGCCTTTCTCTTGATGCCGACCAGATCGTCTCCAGCCTCTTCAAGGTCTGCCGGCTCCGGAGCGGCAGAGCGTCGCCCGGGAGACTCTGGCAGATCCACGATCGGGGGAGCCTGGGCCCCAGCAGCGGCAGCGGCGGCTATGTGGAGAGCTACGCCCCCGAGGGTGGTAGCTGATCCTGCGTGGCCATCGTCATCGTCAGACCAATCCCTTAGGAGAGAGGGGCTGGGGAACTTACTGGAGTGGTCGAGGAGTTCGCCCGAATCTTCGAGCTCGTCGTTTCCTCCATCGCCTTGGGTGGTGCTGGAGCTCTCGATGGCGGCCTGAGAACTGGCGTCCTCCACCTCCTCGGCTTCGTCCCAGACAACTTTATCATCCGATTCGACTCTATCAGCGGCAAAGCCAGCTTGACGCTGAGTCAAATTCTCTGCCGCCTGCAGAGCGAACAAGTTCTGCCCGAACCAAGCGACCAGAGGTTAGTAGACCANCGTTCGCTCCTTGCCACTCGAGTGGCGAGGAACCCTGGCGAAGCTTCACCAGAACTGGAGGCCAGCCCAAGGAGTGGGGAATCAGCAATCGCGCCAGCCCTCGACCCGGCCGCAGGTACCATAGCTTGCACGCTCGGCATGAGCTCAAGATTGGAGAGAGCCTCGACAGCCGGTTTCGGGACCGTTTCCGCTTCCCCCGCCGCGGCCTCACGCGCGTTTCCCTGGCTGGGCGAGTCAGGAGAGGTGCAGACGGCGGCGGCGTCCCTCGCTGTGGCATCATCGGTATCGGGAGGTGGGGACAGGTCAGCCCCAACTGGCGCAGTTTCCTCGACGGGCGTGGAGCCAGTCTCGGGCGAGGCGACTGGGTGGGGAACAGCGTCCACGAGCACCTCCGGACGCGCAGAATCCTCTGCCCTAGTGTCGCCCGCCACAAGCTTCAACCGCGGGGAGCGACGAACGTCCTCAGCGTGACCCGAGTCACCGCCCATTTCTTCCCCGCGCGTCCTCTTGCGGCAGGAAGGCTCGGGAGTCGGGGTCACGATTCCTTCGGAAGCAATGGCGGGAGGAGGTCGGGCAGCCGGATCGACAGAAAGAGGCGACCTGCAAAGAGAGCATCCCACGACCGAGTCAATCGGGACCGCGACGGCAAAATGAAGATGAGAAGCAAGGAAGCAGGAAGCTCACCCGGCTATGGCAATAGCCCGCCGCTTGGCCACCTTCTTCACCTTGGGACGGCGCAGGTCCCGCGCTGCCGGCTCCGGTTTCTTGCGCTTGTTAGCCGGCTCGGAGAAGGCCGGCTGGGCCTTTCTCTTGATGCCGACCAGATCGTCTCCAGCCTCTTCAAGGTCTGCCGGCTCCGGAGCGGCAGAGCGTCGCCCGGGAGACTCTGGCAGATCCACGATCGGGGGAGCCTGGGCCCCAGCAGCGGCAGCGGCGGCTATGTGGAGAGCTACGCCCCCGAGGGTGGTAGCTGATCCTGCGTGGCCATCGTCATCGTCAGACCAATCCCTTAGGAGAGAGGGGCTGGGGAACTTACTGGAGTGGTCGAGGAGTTCGCCCGAATCTTCGAGCTCGTCGTTTCCTCCATCGCCTTGGGTGGTGCTGGAGCTCTCGATGGCGGCCTGAGAACTGGCGTCCTCCACCTCCTCGGCTTCGTCCCAGACAACTTTATCATCCGATTCGACTCTATCAGCGGCAAAGCCAGCTTGACGCTGAGTCAAATTCTCTGCCGCCTGCAGAGCGAACAAGTTCTGCCCGAACCAAGCGACCAGAGGTTAGTAGACCAGAGTTGCAAAGGAGGAGAAGGCTTGAAACTAGGACCGACGAGCTCACCTCAGCAATTGGGTTGTCCCGATCGTGCGGTTCCAATCCCCACGTCCACGAGGCTTGAAGCTTCACGTCGGCGATGCGATTCGCCTTCCGAGCCACCTCCAATGCTGACAGTGCCTTGGAAGAATGGCGAGTAGGATCCCTGGCAGATCCCAGGAAGCACATCTTGTGTGGGCGGCGCTGAAGCGGAGACACGCGAGCGACCAGGAAGGCGAGGAGAAGGTCAGTCGGCTCCAGGCCACCCTCCGTTTGCAGCGTGGCAACCCGCTAAAGGATCTTCTCCATGTCCGGCGACGGGCGAGGAGGAGCGGCGCTCCAGTTCTCCCGCTCAGGCCCGCCTGCCTCAAAGGGCGGCAAGTTGATATGGTCTTCGCCTCCCCTCAAGTTCTTCACATAGAAGAAGGAGCGCTGCCACTTCTTGCAAGACTCTTTCCCTTTTATGCCAGGGAAGTTTGCGGACTTGCGGGCGTAGAAGGAGGCCGTGCCGCATATCACCGGAACGGTGTCAGCCGTCTGGGTCTTGAAGAAGATCAGCCGGCGGAACAGCTCGATATTGGGCCAGATGCCCAAATACGCCTCGCAAAGGGTTGCGAACGCGGACAACACCATCATCGCATTTGCCCCAATGTGATGCGGTTGCAAGTGGAAATGGTCCAGGAATTGGCGCATGAAGCTGCTCGCGGGCAGCGCGAAACCCCGGGGGAAATGGTCATAGAAGACCACCGTCTCCCCAGGCGCAGGAGCAGGGACCAGTTCGTCGCCGGCAGGGCGGTAGCTCACGAGATCCGCGGGAGGAAGCACTCGGCCCCGGCGCAGCAGCTCGATCTCTTTGTCTTTCACCCAAGAGCCTTCCCAGGATCCCTTTGGCAAGGTAGGTGGAGCGGCGCCCTTGCCCGCCGCCGAGCCCTTCCCTTTTTGCCGGGGAGCTTTGGGAGCCATCCGGTGCGGATCTGGATGAGCGGAATGGCGGCGGAGCAAGCAAGGAACCCTAATCCCTTGAGGGCGAAGCTCGGGAGCCGAGGACTCTAAGTGGAGCGAATGCGGAAGGAAGAAAAGAAGCGGGCAACCGATGCTCTGTTTCCGGAGCGGTCCCTGGTTTAAAAGTGAAGGGGCGGGTCAGTTGCTTATTTCAGCCACGATGGGTCGGCAACTGACCCTTCTCGTCACGACCCACGATCGCGTAAAGATCGGGCAACCGCCGTGGTAGCCGCAAAAGACCGTGGGCCGGGGCCGATTGGACATGACGCGATGACGGGCGGACAAGTGGCGCCACGGTCCAACCCTCGAGGGAACAAGTTCCCAGGAAGCAGCGTGCCGGCCTGCAGCCGCCAGCCGGACCATCGCCGGAGCCGGTTCATCCCGAGACGGCTGGGAAGACCCCGCAAGGCCCAGCCTCGACGACTAGACCGACGGAACCGGATCGGAGATCCTGGGACTTCGATGAGGACGAGCAAGACTTCGGCGAAAAGAGGAACCCGCCGAAGCCCCATGCTAGCCCATGAGACTTCGCCAGTTTCGGGGGCTAGTGTCGTGGGGATGACTTAGGGGGCGCACCACGAGCCGGGCAATATGCCGGCTGGCGTCCCAGGAAATCCCACGGCCTCAGCGCGAGAAGACCGGCTCCGCCCGAAGGGCCGGCTGCGCCAGCGGCCGGCTGACGACTCCACCGAGGAGGACTGGAGCCGGGCGATGGAGACAAAACTCTCCCAACGGCTGTCTCGCCAAAAGCAGAACGGTCCCGACAAGAGCGGCAGAGGCGCAGGACAGGAGTGACGAGCGCCACGACCACGACCGACCAATGAGAGGACGAAGACCCTTCCCCACGGCGGGATCCGAGGCAAAGGAGAGGGGATATGCCCTCCAGATGCCGGCCCAGGGAAAAGGCACTTTATAAAGTGCCTTTGCCAGAGCGTGGCCGAAGGAGATCATGCCAAGGACGCCGCCGCCGAGGAGCCGGCAGCCGGCCGAAGCGCTACCAAAACCTGTAACCAGGCCCCCGTCTATATAAGGGGGCCTGGACCCTTAGCATAGGGGAGACCCGATCTTCTTCTTCCTCCTCTAGCCGAACAGCTCGAGGAGCACTGTAATCGCTACTATCCAATCAATACGAAGCAGGCAGGAAGTAGGGGTTTACCTCCAACCGGGAGGGCCCTGAACCTGGGTAAACCGAGGTGTCTCTGTTGGCACAATCCCGAGCCGGACCCATCGTCACCAACGTCGAGCCCCTCCGATAAGCCTCCCCATGGCTACTGTCTCTAAATTCCCACGACACTATTACATCGTCTTGTGTTAGTGAACCTAGGGAGTGTCACACATTGTAGTTTATACAGTAGTACTACTTAATTTGTTGCTAAAAACAGCTTCCAAAGTAGTATTCTGGATGAAAATCTATTGGATGCCAATTCTAATGGACATACCAACATCTATACTTACTAGTAAGTATGCACGTGCAACGCACGACTTCTACTAATGAATGTACTTAATTCACAAAGGAATACATGCTACTCAAAACTTGATGCTTGATTATTTATTTTTATTTTTCTAAAATAAAAGGGAGCCAAGAGGTTTATGTTTTGCAGTTTGCTCAACATTTTTGAGCGAGATATTTATTTAAGTCATGTTACTTCATAATTTTAACTGTACATGAAATGATTTTGTTTAGAGTTTCAGTAATTTTGAGAGTATCACCTAATAGAAGTAATAAGACCCAAAATGTATTGGCTTGCCGAGGACAAACTAAAATAAAATATAAGCAATGAACAACAAATAAGTTACATATGTCAAGTGGTAACATGGCACAAGTGTTGTTATTAAAGATTGTAAATGAAAACTTTTTGGGTGGCCTCAGCCGATATCCTAATAGACTGAGCTCTTCTTTATAAAGCCAAAGCCAGGCTTGCTTTACTTATCTCATATAATTTCTTGCTTCCTGTGTTCCTAACAGACTCTCATACAGTATAATTTCTTGCTTCCTATGTTCCGGCTGTACCACGCTCGGTGACCCAAAGTTCAGTGAGAATTGTGCACGTCACCTGCTGCCAGCCACAGCCATAGTTCTGCATCATATGAACCGGTTCTACAGAAAAATCACAAGCCATGTTAAAACTATGCCCAGAACATTGAAACGTTACAACATTTTGCACATTCAAAAATTAAACATCAACATAGAGGGACCATTGCGGTAATGCAGAGACATGAATGGACGAATTACCTGTTTCATATACCTTGTGATACCAGAGTGATGGAGATGAAAATAACTGTCAGAAACAACACATGAAAAGGTACTAACTAAAAAAAGATAAGTTGTCCATAAGACCTGTATCAATAACTGCGTTGGTCTGAACTCATACTTCTATGGACCCTATATGGTGAACGCTTTCCTTGGGTTACCATCAGGTTGCATTGGAAGTATTTTTACTCACTACCTTTTTGTATATGATGACAAGGAGAGTAACGTATATGACAAGGAAATAATGAAATTCATGTTATCAATTCCGAATAATAAACTTTTGTGCAAGCTCAACCAAGAAGATCAAACTGCAAATCACAATACCAAAATGTAACATGACTACTATCAATATATGTTAGATCGGTATGTGTTTCCTCACCCAGCTTGCTAGGCCAAGAAAGTCAAAGAAAATTATAGATATCAACTAACATGAAGAAAAACACCTACTCGCTGAACCTTGTAATGCAACATGATAATTAGTATTTGAAAGATATGCACGTAAATTCTCACGCTCTGGCATATGATCCAAATTGTAAGGAAGAAGTAACTTAGAATGTCGTACTAAGCATCATCATTCACAACTAAATAAACCAGTGATATAGGAATAAATGTAATTCCATATGGTTGACGTGAGAATGATTCCAGTCAATGACCTTCCATTGTAGCCTCAGTCCTGGCATGCAGAATGATATACACTTGATAGGAATTGGAATGTGACCTCCGGCCGAGCATCAGTTCCTTCCTGCAGCAGGCACATCAATGGATGTATTGACTGAATTTCTCTTATGCTTAAATTTTGCAACAAAACTGGATCTTGCTGATTGTGATTTTCTGTTAAATATTTTTGTAGAAGATGGAACAGGCATGAAAGGCATAGCTGGACAGATCGGTGTATTTACAGATTGTAATGTACCGCAGTGAGATAAAAAAGTTAATTGTACAATACCTTTGACTTGAACAGAGAGTTACAAAGGAACTACGCCCAAAAGAAGAAATTTGCTCCTATGCGTCTGCGCGTGTAGAGATGCGGACAGGATCCGGGTTCAGTTCAGCTCCGGGCTGCATAGCTGTGGGCGTCCTCCCTGCACACTGGACGGAAGCTGGTGCTAGAGGGCTCTCTAGGAAGTCGGCATCGCTCGCCCCATGAGGCGGATCAGGCGGCGGCGCGTGAAACGGCAGTGTCCCATGGAGAGGAGGCGGCGGGGCTGGGCTCCGGCGCGTGGAAAGGACGGCTGGGGCGATTGGATCTGCGGGTCAGTTACAATCAAATGCAAGAGATGGAACTAACAATTCACCCACAAACCTTGAACTTGGAGGGCCTGGACTACGGCTTTGTCGGCGGCAGAGGCATGTCATCCGGCGGCGGCGAAAACGTGGTGTGGAGCTTGGCGTCGAGTCGGCAAAAGATCCAGCGTTGGCGCGGGCAGGGACTCCATTCCGAGGACGGACGCGTGCGCATGCGTGGTGTGGTCGGACCCTGCGTCGGCGGGGGCGGGACTCCGTCGTGAGGACGGACGCGTGCGCAGGCATGGTCAGACCATCGCGTGGCCGGCCCGATGCGGGCGCAGGCATGGTGTTGATCTACGGCGCGAAGGGCGTCCAGTTCTGCGGCGCGGCGGCGTTGACATGTAGAAAGCTGGATGGGGAAGGGGTAGGGCACGACCAGATCGGGCATTTTTTTCCAGCGCGGGTTTGAAACAGTGTTGAGTAGCTCAACATTGGAGCGATCTACACCGTCTGATCGGCACGGTTTGACGGATGAGATTTAATGTATCCCATCAAGTTTGTGCCTTTATAAGTAGTAGAGATGGGATGAAAACCTACGGGATGATGATGAACACCACCATGAACTATTACTTTCCGCTTCACAAGCTCTTCCATTTTCAGATATACACGCACCAAAAAGAGTGCTGCACGACAAAGATTCAAAGAATAGTGACGGGCAAAAAAAAAAAAAACAAGCCGATATTCTACGTCTAAATCTGGGGCAAATTCTGCATGTCACCAGCCTGCATGAACAGCGTGACCCAGAAGTCCATGTCGGCGTTGCTCGACGGCATCGAGGCGCCGTCTGCGACCATGGGGTCGCCCGCTTCCATCATGGAACCGTTGCTGTCCACCGTCATTGCAAGCGTCTCCGACCAGAAGCTGTCGTCAATCTGGAATAACTCGTGCGAGTCCGGGCTGAAGGTCTCCGTGGTCTCGAACGACGACGACGAGGCCGCCATGGAGTAGTCAGTGGCGGGCGACGAGATGGCACGGAGGTCGTCGGACCATCGTGCGTGATCGCAGTAGTCGCGGCCGCGGGCTTCTTGGCTTTGCGCTTGGGCGCGGCCGCGGCGGACGGCTGGAGTCGCTTCTTGAGGTGTGTGTGCCAGACATTCTTGATCTCGTTGTCCGTTCTCCCCGGCAGCCTCGCCGCTATCATCGACCACCTGTTGCCGAGCATGGCGTGGAGCTGGATGATGGCATCTTCCTCCTCGCCGGTGAAGTTTCCCCGCTTGATGTCTGGGCGCAGGTAGTTGATCCACCGGAGGCGGCAGCTCTTGCCGCAGCGGAGCAGCCCGGACTGCTTCGGCAGCGCCCGCCAGTTGCTGTGCCCGTGCTGCTCGATGTGAGCGACGAGAATCCTGTCTTCCTCCGCCGTCCACGGCCCCCTCTTCAGCCCCGTCTTCTCGCAGCATGGCGACCTCCCCATTGCTAGCTAGCTCAACTCTCGTCTTCAGCACTCGTTCTCGATCTCAGTCTGTTAGGGATGGACGACGGTTCTGTACGTTGACGTATGCTTGGAGTTGGCTGCCGGAGCTACTGGAACGCGTACGGCTGATGCAGTGTGTTGGACATGGATTGCGAGAGCGTCGCGCCATTTATACCTGCTCGGCTTGCGACGGTATGAAAACGTGGTCAATTGGGGCTCGGGAGCAGCTTCCTCGAGGCCACGCCATGGGTGACAAAACTAGGGGAAATATTAGCGTGAACTCCAACTCTTCTTTGCATACGCCCTATGGCACCTTCGGAAGTTCCGCCTCGGAAAATTTCCCTACAAGCCCGTGAAAGACTCAATCTCCTCTAACAGTGTTGGGGAAAGGGTTGGGAAATCTCCCGTGGCGGAGCTTCTCAAAGATGTCGTTGGTGCATACGCCCTACGGCATCTTCGGAAGCTCGACCTCGGAAAAATTTCCCTGCAAGCCCGTGAAAGACTCAATCTCCTCTAACAGTGTTGGGGAAAGGGTTGGGAAATCTCCCGTGGCGGAGCTTCTCGAAGATGTCGTTGGTGCATACGCCCTACGGCATCTTCGGAAGCTCCGCCTCGGAAAAATTTCCCTGCAAGCCCGTGAAAGACTCCATCTCCTCTAACAGTGTTGGGTAAAGGGTTGGGAAATCTCCCATGGCGGAGCTTCTCGAAGATGTCATTGGTGCTCACGCCCTACAGCATCTTCGGAAGCTCCACCTCGGAAAAATTTCCCTGCAAGCCCGTGAAAGACTCCATCTCCTCTAACAGTGTTGGGTAAAAGGTTGGGAAATCTCCCATGGTGGAGCTTCTCAAAGATGTCGTTGGTGCTCACGCCCTACGGCATCTTCGGAAGCTCCGCCTCAGAAAAAAATTCCCTGCAAGCCCATGATATTATATTCAAAACGGCGGGCATGAAGATTCATAGCCCGGGGTTGAGTCTCGCTAGACTTGTAGTGGATCTCTGATAAAACAACATATTGTGAACATAAAAAACATTTTTAGAAAAAATCATGAGCATTATATCATATACATGTAGTTCATACCTAGCGGGCCTCCTACCGAATCGGCAGGAATTTGTCTTTTTCATGAGGTGTGGACGGAAAGGTTTCAGATGCACTGGCTGGGGAATTTTCCATCTAAGGTGGTCTAGTATTTTTGAAAAATGTTGTGATAGCAATGTGAAACTTTAATTTGGTGGTTGCTTCACAAAAAAACTTGTTTTTGGTATCTAAAAAATGGAAAATGGTTTTTCCGTGCGATGAAAGGGGAAACTTCCTTCTGCAACATCGTAAGCAATCCCAAGATGCACATGTGTACACAATATGGGCACATTATCACAAACTATGTCTCGATTCTAGCCATAACATTGCTCATTTGGTCTAAAAGCCATGAAACATCGAACATGATAGCTCATTTTGTGAAGATTTTTTTGTGATGTTTGCAATTTTCCAAGTTTAATATTTTTACTTGCAACTATAACACATAATATGACACCACATGAAAGTTTCACATTGTTTGGATTATTTTTTAAATTCTTATACCTGTTTGAAATTATATTCAAAACGGCGGGCATGAAGATTCATAGCCCGGGGTTGAGTCTCGCTAGACTTGCGGTGGATCTTTGATAAAACAACATATTGTGAACCTAAAAATCATTTTTACAAAAAAATCATGAGCATTATATCATATACATGTAGTTCAAACCTAGCGGGCCTCTACCGATTTTAAAATGTTTGCAAGCCTACTATTTTTAACAAAATAATTTTCAGCATTTTCAATGTGTTAGTATTTCATAGATATTTTTCTAATAAACATTTTGATAAGCTATATGTATTTTTCTGATTTTTATTTATTTTACAAAATTTTATGGAATGTTGATCATAGCTGCAATAAGGAATAAGGCGGGAACAACCAAAAAGTTTAAAAACATTTCAAATGACCCTTTAGCACCGGTTCGTGGCGTAAACCGGTGCTAAAGGGGGTGGCGGTGCGGTTCCCAGCAAAAGAACCTTTAGCACCGGTTCGTGGCTTAAACCGGTGCTAAAGGTCGAAGCTTTAGCACCAGTTGGTGGCTTCAACCGTTGCTAAAGGGTCTTTAGCACCGGTTGAAGCCACCAACCGGTGCTAAAGGTCCCTCCTTTAAAACGCATCATCTCTTTCCTCTCCCCATCGCCCAAACTGCTAAGTCCCCGCGCGCTAGGAGCTCTCGGATGCCGACAGGCTGTCCAATTTTTCCGTCGCCGAGGACGCCACGCCCGCTCGCCGCCGCCGACGCCGCACCGCGCCCGCCCGCTCGACCTCCCGCGCCGCCCGTGCCGGCCGTTCGCCCGCGTCGTCTGTGCCGGCCGCTTGCCCGCGCCGCCCGTACATGCCACCCGCTTGCCCGCGCCGCACCAGCGGTTTAGGTATATTTGGAGTTTTTATTATTATTTTAGGTATTTAATTAATTCTAGGATTAGTTGATTAATTATTTAGTTATTTTGGGTATTTAATTAATTCTAGGATTAGTTAATTAATTAGTTAATTCTAGGATTTGTTAATTCTAAGATTTGTTATTCTAGGTATATATTTTAGTTATTTTAGGTAGTTTATTACTTTAGTTATTTTAGGTATTTTAGTTATTTTAGGTCTTTTATTACTTTAGTTATTTTAGGTCTTTTATTACTTTAGTTATTTTAGGATTAGTTAATTAATTAGGTTAGTTATTTTAGGATTTGTGAGTTAGTTAGTTAGGTTTGGAGAAGTTAGGGTTAGGATTAGTTAATTAATTTCTATCATATTTTTTAGTTAGGGTTAGGGTCCTTTAATTAATTTAGAGTAATACAAATATGATTTTTTAGTTAGGGTTAGGGTTCCGTTATAAAATGGGGGCGTTGGCCGGGCGCCGGTGCGATGGGGAGGGAAGACCTACTCTTCCCCCACCGCGCCGGCGCTCGGCCAACGCCCCCTTTTTTTTGGTCTCCGTATCGATTATAATAATTTTAATAATTCTTTGCAGAAACTATGGATCTCGGAAGAGACGAATTGCAGGAAAATATTATCGAGGACATCATCCGCGATAATAATGACGATGTCACCTCGTTGTATCTAAACAACTCCGGTGAGGGAGACGAACAAAACCATAGAGATGGCTTCGATGAGGGAGAAGGTGCCGGAGAGGATGGAGGCACCGGTGAGGGAGAAGGTGCCGGAGAGGATGGAGGCATCGGTGAGGGAGAAGGCGCCGGCTCTGACGAGGGAGAAGCCGACGGCTCCGATAGAACCTTCAATATTGCAAAGTCCGGCGAGGTAGATGTGTATTAAAAAATTAAGCCTCTGTTGTATAGATGGATTATTTGATTTGTGTATATACATATATTAACGCTCTTTCTTCTTTTAGCCCTCTGGATCGAGCCACTCTTCTGTAAATAAAAGAGGTCCGGCCAGAAGGTTGGAAGAACATGAAAGGTACCGGATAGAAGAAATCGGTGAAGATGGCGAACCGATTGCTCCCGCGGCTCATGCAAGTAAATTTACAAGACAATGCAGAGTTCTTGTTAGGGACAACATTCCGATCACCCTTCGAGAATGGAAGAAGACAAAGACGGAACCAGTTAAATATGTCCGCAACAGATTGAAGAATATTCTTTGGAAGAAGCTCATGGTTAATTTTACCCTACCAGAGGCGCCAAAGGTGGATCGAAATGAGGTGGATCCAAATGAGGAGGATCCAAATGAGGAGGATTCAGATGACGATGATCGTCATCTGAATATCATAGAGCGGAAAGTCAAGAAGTGGACTCTTTCGAAGATGGCACTACAATTCAACAACTGGAAGAAAAGATTGTACAAGGATTTGTTCACAAAGAAAAGACTCTGGTGTTCACTGGACAATATGAGAAGATAAAATACCACTGGGACGCATTCGTGGAGTACAAGACTTCGAGGCAGCTAAGAGAAGGTCAGAAATAAATAAGAAAAATGCTGCTAAAAAGAAGTATCACCATACTATGGGGCAAGGAGGCTACAAGTCTGGCAAGCCTAAGTGGAAGAAAATGGAGGACGATCTAATTGCTAAAGGGATCATTCCGGAGACATTGAAATGGAATGATCGGTCAAGGGATTGGTTTTACGGGCATGGAGGGAGGTTGGACTCAGAAGGGAAGTGTGTATATACAAAAAAGCATGACGAAGACCCCCTTCCCATTGATGCCCTTAGAAGCGCATCAAAGGATGTTGAAGAGGGAAGGTTCCATCCCGAAAGAGAGAAGGACGAGCTCACACGCGCCCTTGGGAATGATGAACACCCAGGACAAACACGAACCACACCAGGCTCCAAACCGTGGAAACTCGGGTTTCCTGTGGAAAGGAAGAAATTTCCCGATAGAAGTCGTCAGAGAAGAAAGGAAAGGGAGGCAGACCGCATGTCTCTGATAGAATAAGAGCTGAAGCGGCAATCAGACTTGTTAAATCAGATAAGCCAGCAAGGAACCGCCGCATCTCAGCCACAGATAAAAGCCGGACATGATGCTACCAGCCCACCATCTCAGCAGAAAAGCAGCGTGGCTTCCAAGGACCTCCCAGAGGATGATGATGAACCAGCGATCCGCTACCCAGTGGATGATATCACGGAGTCGGCATCTTGCAAGCTACATGTGAAGGTCGTGAACATAACCATGAAGGTGGCGGTCGGCTATGCCTTACCCATTGGACCTGATTCAACTTATCATTGCCGTCCGATTCCACATGGCTATGCTGTTGCCGGGGTGGATGAAGTTATGGGCGGATTTGAGCAGCTGAAGCTTGACCACCCTGCGGGTGATGGGGATTTGTATGAGATGGGAGAAGCCAAGGAGACCACCGTTCTATGGCTAAAGGAATACATCGTGCTTCCAAATTGGAGGCCAAGTTCTCCAGCCCGTCACCCTTCTCCACCGCCACGTCAGCCATCTCCGCCATCTCCGCGTCAGCCTTCTCCGGCGTCTCCGCCGCATCAGCCTTCTCCAGCATACCAGCCTTCTCTAGCTAGTGAGCCGTCTCCGCCACCTCTGCCCACTGAGGCTCAGAGCCAAAATCTGAAGCGTACCATCGCCGCTCCATCGATGAGTCGTAATCGATCATCGATCCGTCGATAGGAGCCCCTCCCAAGAGTACCTAAGGTTCCTCCCAAGAGACCTTACGACTATACTCTGGAGGAAAATGCGGCGAAAGTACAAGAGAAATCAAAGAACTTCTTTGAAAATTTGAAGAGAAAGAAGACCGAGCAGTCCGTCGAGCAGCCTCCTCTAGATCCAAAAGTGTTAAAAATGTTGAAGAACCTTCACCAACCCGAGCCAAGGCTTGCATCAGACTATGACCGCACTATTCTCAAGTCAGATGCAGCAAAGCGGTCGAAAGGTAAATCAGTTCCTCAGCTCGGAGAACAGATGAACTCGTGCCCCCGCTCCAAGTGTTTCCCGATGTCCAGTATGATCCAGAGATCATAGCACTGTACAAAGAGGAGGCCAAAGCTGCAGGTATGTCTGTTGCTCAATACTTAAGCAAGTGTGATTTCCCCACGGCTGAAGTAGTAGCATACCAATACTGGCACGGGAGCCCTCTTGTCAGACCCGAGGAGATTCCGAATCTACCAACAAGAATGCGAAAATTGCATAAGTGTTACATGGAAGCCTCACAGCATGGGTAGAACTGGATCATACTGGAAATTAATGATGAGCATTACTTTCGTCGAAACGACGATATAAACATCGAATTTGCTGAATTATTTCAGTTATACAATCATGACGCCCTCGACAAATCGACGATCAGTGCCTATTGTTTGTAAGTATTATTTTTGTAATTAAGTATTTAGCTCATCTCGTTCATTGCATGCATAATTTTACTCACTATATTATGCAGATTGAAGAAACTCGAATGCAAAAGAGGACAAATCTATGACATTGGGTTCATTGACCCATATACCGTGAACGAGGCTAACTCTCCATAACCATATCAAGGACACAGGAGAATAACTTAGTAGGGGCGTTAAGGAAACAAGAAACCATGACGAAAATACTATTTCCTTACAACTTCAAGTGAGTGTGTTACTGTCTTATACACATTACTATTTTGGTTACTCGATGTTACGTGTGTGTTATGCGTGTGCGCAGGTATCATTTTATTCTGCTAGTTATTGAACTTGATAGAGGACGAGTACTAGTCATGGACTCAAAACAAAAACCCCTTGAGACATTCGGGGACATGATTGATACACTCCAGCGGTAATTTCAATCATTATGCATGGCACTATATCAGCAACTTTCGTTCATTTCCCGATATCAAGTAATTACTAACTTCTTTATTCATTTTCTTTGCCGGGCAGTGCTTGGAAACGGTTCACGGATAAGGCACCGGGTCCCTGGAAAAAGGAGCTTGAATTTAAACAAGTACTGGTAAGTACAACTAGCTAGGTCTGCGCATCTCTTTGGTTCTAGTTTTAATACCATTATCATCCTTGATTATTATTTTGATTGAACTCTATTCTCGTAAAGTGCTTGAAGCAAGAAGACGAGAATAATTTATGTGGATTCTATGTCTGCGAGTTCATGCGAGAGACTTGCTGTGAGAAGAGAAGACTAGAACAACTAGATGTACGTAAACAATATTCATAATTTTATTTTATTACCATCATTTATGTTGAGTTTCTTCATTCATATATATTGATCCCCTTCTTTACATTAGATCGAACTGAAGCGGGATCGTCTTCTAGCAACCGAGCGTATACGAGCAGTTCAAGAGGAACTGGCGGGATTCTTACTTGATGAGGTCATAGCACCAACCGGAGAATACCATCGACATTATGAGTTTAGAAAATCGTAGCCAAAATTATATTGTATATATGCATGAACGTGTACAATGTACCATTATGTAATATGTTCGACCAAGCACGATAAAAGATGACACGTACTAGCTTCGATCTCTATATGTATGATAATATTGTGTAATATGATGGTTTCTTTTATATGTGCATCAACGTGTTTCAAATACCCGAAAAAACCGTATTTCAAATGGCTAGGGTTTAGGGTTTTAGCCGCGGCAGCGTTTAGGGGCTGCCACGTCGCCAACCTTTAGCACCTACGAACTGGTGCTAAATGTCCATCGGTAGGAGCTCGTATACACGCCCACGTAGACCCTTTAGCACCGGTTCGTAATGCAACCGGTGCTAAAGGGTTAGGACTTTAGTCCCGGATGCGTTGCACCGGTTGCAAAACCGGTGCAAAAGGCAGTTAGCAACCGGTGCTAATGTCGTGTTTTCCACCAGTGGTGGGGAGTAACTTAGAATAGTGTCATGTACATGTTACTAGTATATGTTACTATCTTCATAGTGGGTAGTAACTTATGTGTGGTGTCATACAAGATGTCATTTATTAGGTTATACTCATTTTGCTTTGGGGTGTGTGATGTTATGGTAACATAGCTAGTTACCATAAGCCTCTCTCTCTTCAATTAATAACCTGCCATGTCATCATTTAATCTTGAAAAGTGTGATGTTACCACTGAAGTTACTCCCAATATGGCTAGTCTAAATGGCAGACTGCATCTATGATATAGGGTGTGTTTGTTTGGGCTGCTGCTGTTGAGAAGCAGCTGTAGCTGGTGAGCTGTTAGAAAGCAGCTGTAGGAAGTAGCTGCTGGAAGCTGAGATTTGATGTTTGGCAGAACTGCTTTTGATGACTGTTGTTCCTGATTTGAAGGATGAAATGTCTGGAATACCCCTGAATGCTGAAGATGTTGTATAAATACTGATTCGAGCTGAATTAGCTAATTCTAACCATTTCTGAACACAACTGTGATCATTAATGCAAATTACCAAATATAAATTTATAAGTATTCATAAACAATTTTTATTGAAATAATTTGGGAGTTATTTATTTGGCTTTTGGCTTTTAGCTTTTAGCTTTTGGCTTTTGGCTTGTAAGTCAAAATTTATGCGGCAATTATATTACAAGACTTTGTCATATAACATAAAACAGAAACCATCACATTTATATTACAAGACATTTCAATACGAATCCAAAAGAGCTAGAAGTTTGTCACATGCACACATATATTACAAAACTTACATTAACCCAAAAGCGCTACAAGCTTTCTCTCATCTAGACACCTCCCCTTGATGCAAACAAAGCATTAGCTATGTTATCACGAATGTTGTTCATGCTAACATGGTCCTCTCCCAAATCATCGCCTGCATTGCCTCCTGATGTGGAACTAACATGCCCTGGCGGCATATAGTTCTCATCATTATCGCAACGATAGAAGTGAAGATCAAACAACTGACTATCACGAATGAAGTTATGGAGTGCTAGACATGCAATGATAATCTCTGTCTGCTTCTCTAACGGGTAACTGGATATACCATGCAAGATGCGCCATTTCTGCTTCAATACCCCAAATGCTCTCTCAATAGCATTCCTCAAAGATGAATGGGCATGGTTGAATATTTCTTGCTTTCCAGTAGGCGCTCCAGCTAGCCTAAATTCAGGTAGGTGATACTTGGTTCCTGTATACGGTGAGAGATACCCAACCTGATTGGGGTAACCCGAATCAACTAGATAGTACCTTCCTGCATGAGAGTATTAGACACAAGTGTAGTGCATATATGACACAGATATCACATGATAAAAGTATATGACACAGATATATGACACAAGTTAGTCCATATACCTGGAGGAGGGTGAGGAAAATTTGCTTCAAACTTAAGCAATGTATCTTTGAATATCCTCGTGTCATGCACGGAACCGGGCCATCCTGCAACTATGGAGGTGAACCGCAAGTCAAAATCACAAACAGCCATAACATTCTGTGTGGAATATCCAAGGCGACCAACATGGTTCACCATATCAGCAGCTGGCACAATAACTGGTATGTGTGTCCCATCAATTGCACCAATTGCACCATTGAAATGAGGTGTAAATCTAGAGTCCCGTAGCCTCTCATGCACCGTTGGGAACTGTGGATCAATAGGCTTGATGATATCTCCAGCTAACAGATTCACGTAGTATAGCACCTCAGCAAACTTCCTATTGATTGTCTCCTTGGATCTCTTGAATCGGTTATGAACTTGACTCACAGATTGTGGACTACCAAGAGTCCACAAAAACATTCCAAGTGCCTCCTCAGAACACATGCGGGTTGACCCCTTGAAGCCATAGTTGTCAACCAAAGTGTCATGCAAAGCATCAAAACATGGCCTATGCATTCTGAACATGGCATAGCAATCCTTCGAGTTGCCCAAGTTATCAAATACCCATTGTTGTCCGGTGACTCTTGGTTCTACCCTCTGTTTCTTTGTAAGATGCTTCTCGGAGTGTTCAAGAACATGATACATCATTTGTGTATTTCGTCTCCGACGGCGCCTTCTTGAATCCATAAGTGCAGACTCAATGCTATCCTCATTGTCACTTTCATCAGTACTCTGACTTGTGCTCATCTAAAACAACAACATACATATGATCAGTAATTTATATGATCAAAACAGCAATTTATATGATGAAAACTGCACCAAACATCAATATATATGACCAAAACAGCACCAAACATCAATTTATATGACAAAACAGCAATTTATATGATGAAAACTGCACCAAACATCAATATATATGACCAAAACAGCAATATATAGAACCAAAACAGCACCAAACATCAATTTATATGACAAAACTGCAATTTATATGATCAAAACTGCACCAAACATCAATATATAGACACATACAACCAACGATAAAGGAAACACTTCCATCCATACATAGATTTTCCAAGTCTTAAGGATACATAACATAGTACTTAACGTAACATGGTACCATTAGGATACAATCTCAAAGTACATTATGAGATGGGCATAGAAATGCATATAAAGAAACTCTAATTTCTCTTCCGGTCCTCATATTGCATCTTCAACCAACGGAGCCGACCCTCCTTAGTTTTCATGGTATAGAAGAAAGCTCGATTTTCAAGTTTGCCAAATATTTTTGTTGCAATGTAATGCTCAACACTACCCTCCTCGGCTCCACATGCCACAACTTCTTTCATTATGGCATCAATATCTTCAACCACTTGGCTTGAAGATGATATTCCACGATCTTCATTAATGCAATGGTCAACCCAACGCTTGAAGTCTTGTTGCATGGGATTCTTCTTTTTCTTCCCCGGGCTACATGCAATCCTAGCAGCCCCACGCTTTCTATTAACACTAGGAGGTGTTGGCGCCGAGCCTTCTTCTTCTAGAAGATCAACCAAATCTGTGGGCACTCCTCTTGGCACTCCCGGCATGACCGCCGATGTCCCATCAACATGGGCATCCTCAAACATGACCTCCATCAACTCCAAGTTATCCGGAGGACCTTTCCGAAAACCCGCAATAAGCTTGTTTGCCTGCATATGATATGACAAGTTAGTATGCATAATGAGATCCATCTATTTCAAAATATACATATGACATAAACTTGGCATGTATATGTCATACCTTGATCAATTCAGCCCACTGTGCATCATCTGTTGTTATTGTTTTCTTCACCGGATCCCAACCAAGTCCTGTTGCTTTGGTAGTATAGTATACCCATGCTTGGTACAATGCTTTGGTTGAATCCCACTTATTTTTGAATTGTGTCTTTGTGTAGTTTCTTCCCGTTTTAAGACCAAATTCTCTACCAAGATTTTTGTACCCATCCGGACTAAGGAAAGCGGTTGGTCTATTTCCTGCCCTTTTTTGATTCATGCATATTTCACAAAAAATTGTCGTTGATGATGCATCCCAGTGCGCCTTAGGTGTCTTATCATGATCCATCTAATGACATAAGTAAAGCTATTTAACTCCTACTTTGTATATGAACTACATAACCAACAAAGTATGTATCACACAAACAATCTGAAACACTATAGGCATATAAATTAAAACAGAGGCATATATTTAGCAATTCCACAGTAGTCTATCCAAATCACCACAAGCATTCTTCCATTTCATCACCACAAGCATTCCTCACCTTGCTGGATGTTGCTATGGCAGGGGGGAGGGGCGGCGGCGCGTTTCTCCGGCGACGGGGCAGCGGCGCGTTTCTCCGGTGACGGGGCCTGGGCGGCGGCGATGGGGGCTGGGCGGCGACGGGCCCTGGGCGGCGACGGGGCCTGGGCGGGAAACGGAGGCGACGGGAGCTGGGCGGCGACGGGGGCTGGGCGGCGGCGCTGGGGGCTAGACGGCGGCGATGGGGGCTGGACAGCGGCGGCGGTCAGTCCGTAACCCTAGCCGCCATCGCTAGGAACGGGGAGCTCGGGGGAAATTGCGGTCTCGGTACCGATTCGGTGGTTCACGGTGCTTATATATGGAGTGGCAGTTCTCTGTAAATAACTGAAAGTGGTAGGATAGCATGGTCTTTTCCTATTTCAGAAGCTCGGGAAGCAGCAGGAAGCAGCCCCCGGCTAGCTTCGTATCGACAGCGGCTGTCTAGCCTATTTCGCTCCAGCGCTTTTCTCAAGCACTTTACAAAATTCAGTTGTTTGTTTGAGCTACTACTTTTGAACCTTAAAAGCAGAAGCAGAAGCCTAAACAAACACACCCATAAGTTAGTTAGAGCATCTTTAGCAGATGATCAAAACTTAAATCCGAAAGGTAGATTCTGCTTTTTGACCTCGAAAGCAGAACATCCCAGGAAATCTTATGGCAACTACTATAGTCTTCTTTAGTGAACCTTAATCAAGTTTTTGTGGTGTAGTATTTGAATTAGTGAACCTCAATCGTGCTTAAGCATACAACCAGAAACAGATCATTACCTTTTCGAACCACACGGAGACAGGGGAGCTAGCCACCCTCATGCAGCCCTGCCCTCGTGTCTGACCAACAATTTTTTTTAAAAAAATACATGACCCTACAAATTAAAGTCCGCCACAGAAAAGAAACTAAAGTAGAAACAAGACGAACAATAAACAAGGAAGGAAGCAAGGTGCATGGACCCGTCACCCAAAATTATACTACTACTACTCCAGTAGACAAATAATTCCCCACGTTTTGTATGTCCGCACCCGCGAGGAACCCTGCACAATTTGTCCATGTTTTGCCATCCCCCGCACCGAGCATAAATAGCTCAACGCCCTCCCAATCCACACCAGCATCAACCGTACTCCTCTGAGCAACTCAGGCAGCCAACACCCTGAACGATCCATCCATCACAAAACACAAATAGACACAGAGTAAGTGTGTCTATCCGGTTGAGAAGAAACAAAGGTAGAGGGAAACAAAGAGCTGAGCAACAAACAGCAATGGGGAGGTCTCCTTGCTGCGAGAAGCTAGGGCTGAAGAGGGGGCCCTGGACGGCGGAGGAAGACAGGATCCTGGTCGCTCACATCGAGCAGCACGGCCACAGCAACTGGCGGGCGCTGCCGAAGCAGTCCGGGCTGCTGCGGTGCGGCAAGAGCTGCCGTCTCCGGTGGATCAACTACCTGCGCCCGGACGTCAAGCGCGGCAACTTCACCGGTGAGGAGGAAGACGCTATCATCCAGCTCCACTCCATGCTCGGCAACAGGTGGTCCATGATCGCGGCGAGGCTACCAGGGAGGACGGACAACGAGATCAAGAATGTCTGGAACACGCACCTCAAGAAGCGGCTCGAGTCGACGTCCAAGCCGTCCGCCGCGCTCAAGCGCAAATCCAAGAAGCATGTGGCTGTGGCTGTGAATGCACCCGCGGGTCTGATCTCCGCTCCGGTGTCGCCGGAGCAGTCCCTCTCGACGTCGTCCGCCACCACCGACGACTCCATGGCCACGTCGCTGGAGAACACGGGCAGCTTCACCTCCGAGGAGTTCCAGCTCGAGGATAGCTTCTGGTCGGAGACGCTTGCGATGACGGTGGACAGCTCCATGGAAGCCGGCGACCCCTTCGGCGCAGACAGTGCTTCGCCGTCGTCGAGAAACGACGAGATGGACTTCTGGGTCAGACTGTTCATGCAGGCTGGTGACTTGCAGAGCTTGTCTCAGATTTAGGGAGGGGACTGGCTCGTTGGTATTCCTCTCTGAAGAGCTACCAGCTCATGCAAGTGGGAATAGCGCCGCTCGGCCGGACCGTTATACAACCACGGTAGCCTCGGCACGACGGACGGCCGACTTGGCAACGGCTCCGCCGACCAGATGCAGGCAGAGCGCGCGCAGACGAAACGGCTGCGAAGTGCGAACACACGCTCGATCGTTTCATTCTATAGAATTAGGAAATTTCTCTAGTTCATTTGCTGAGTCGACTCCTTGTTGCCTGCTCAGTTTCACTTGCGTTGGCTAGCATAGTTAGAGAGTAAGCAATTGCCAATGTTTATGTTCGAGGGAGAAATATATGAAGGGTGGGATGGTTTTAAACAGATGACATGATCAAGGATACCAATTGAAAGCGTCATGACAGTATGTTTCAGTCAGTTAAAATGTTCTGGCCAGTTACACTGTTAAACAAAAATCTCCTCAAAGCTCAGATAAAGTAGTAAACATGTCTTTTTTGTCTCATGGAATTTACAAGGCCAGATCGATTACGTCTTGATGCACTAACCAACTCTTTCAAAAGTCGAACTGAGAGGAAAGATCGATCATTATACTCTAACACTTCCCAATTATGTCTGGGCTATTTTAATCCTTAGACGTGCAAACGAGGGCAGGCCACAATATTTTATTGCGCTATTTGGGTATTGAACCGAAACCTCTGATTTTAAGTTGTACTAGCCAATTCATTCAAAAGTCCAAACTGAGAGAGAGAATCGGTCATGATACTCTAACAGTCTTCACAACTCGCAAATGGCCATATACTTCTTATCAAAATTTGCTTGGACATCTTCTCTACATAAGTATTAAAAATTTGCATGGAAATGTTCTCCTCGAGAAAATGCCCTTTCACTTGTATCTAATTCCTTATGCTTAATGGAAAGGCAATAATTCATTACATTTTGGAAGAGAGAAAACTACGAATATGTACCGGTCTTCTATCATATTCAGTAATATACAAAGATATGTATCAAATATTTAAAACACCTGATGATAAGATATATTCACAATTCCATGATTCAACTGACTGAGAAGTAATGCAAAATAATTTTTTCATAGTGTCCCATAGCTTCACGATTTTCTATAATTTATGTCCGCTTGACATCTCAAAGTTGTCACAATCTTATTAACATTTCACAAAACTATGAGATGGTAAATATTGGAAAGGAATTCAACGGCCAGATGCATGCTGAGCGCGTGCAGACAAAACGCCTGCGAACACAGGCTCGATCGTTTCATCCTATAGAATTAGGAAATTTTTCTAATTCATCACGTGCTATATTTTTTTTGAACAGGGGGTCGGTCCCCAAGGACCAAGAACCTACCATTAATTTCCAGTGGTGGAGTTACAAGTTACAGCCAGGACTAGCAAGAAAAAGAAAATTACACAAAAGTCCTTACAATTAGCACTGAGAACCCTAAAAGTAAAATGATAAAAGCAATCGGGTCTAGCCTTCTCCACCCTGCCTGAGCGCCTCAACATGGCCAACCACGTCGATGTCGGGGACTTGGTTCGACGCAGCGGGAGCCCACTGAATAGGAGCAATAAGGCCTCCGAGATGGCACAACCGCCTGTAAGTTGAGGATCGCCTGCAAACGCCGGTAGAGGGAGTCGTAGCCGACAAAGAGGACAGGAGAGGTCGCCTTTCGACCATGAGAAGGGACAAACAGAGACAGGGCTGCCGCTGATGCTCTCCCAAGCGGAGCTTCCCAACTCCCTGCCACAGGTCAGCAACACTGCACACCACCATGAAGAGATCAATCCTCTCAGATTCGCCAAGAACCGAGAAGCAGAGCGACAGATAGTGGCTTCCATGAACAGACCCGCCTAGAAAGGCCTTATTTATGGAGTAGCTAGCAGCTCCCCGCCCACCGTCTATGGATCCAACCACTAGAGCACCACGACGAGGAAGAACGCCACCAAGCAGCGTTGGATCTAGCCAGAGAAATCCAGCGCCGTCCTCTAGGCATCACGCCATTCTCTGGCATCTCGCCAAGAACCGGCAGCAGGCCGATAGATCTTACTTAAACTACTATAACTACTAGACCTACAGCTATATAGAGATCCAGCGCCTCTCCTTAGCCTCCAGCGGACGACGGCGCCACCGATTTTAGCATCGGGATGGCCCGGTAGCCCACGAGAGGATCCTGCTAGATGCATTTTCATGTACATGCATACCGATAATTTTTTTCTGAAAATGGGCTTTTTATTACTTAAAAGTTTAAGCAGTATTACACCCAGCCTCTGCATAATAAGATGGACACAGCCGCACCACCGCAAGGTCTGTAACATACACTAAAAAATAAAAAAAGGCGAATTACATATCATAATGAGAAATTGTAAGACGTCTAAGAAGTAGGTGACCCAATCCGTAGATTATGCTGCCATCCATGCTGAGAAAATAGATATCTTGTAGTATCCTCTAGCCTCGTGCACACCTCCGTAAAGAGGTCGTGGTCCTCCAAACGATAAAGCTGCGACCATATGCAGAGAGTTCCAGTGCACCGGTAGATCACCTGCAAGAGAGAACATTTTTTGTCATTAAAAACTTTGTCATTTCTACATAGCCAGAGAGACCATATCAAAGCCATAGCTCCCATCTTAAGAAGAATCAAATACTTGTAATCAATACCATGTAGACAATTACCAAAGATATTGGCAATACTAGTAGGAGTATACAAGCCTGAAGCTGCTTGGATGACTGACCATATAGAACGGGCAAAGTTGCATTGGAAGAACAAATGTTTAATTGTCTCATCTTGTGAACAAAAAACACATGTTTTACTACCATGCTAATTTTGCTTAATAAGATCATCTTTAGTAAGAATAACCCCTCGACGTTAATACCATGCAAAAATTTTGTTTTTAAGAGGTATTTTCATCTTCCAGATTTTCTTATTGTCATAAACTGGCGAAACTGATAGAATCAACGCGTTGTACAAGCAAGCCACTGAGAATTTTCCATTCTCATGGAGGTTCCATCGGAATATATCTTTCCCATTAGTTAGTTGGATATTAGCCAATCGTAAAAGCAAAGCTTCCCAACTTACTAGTCTAGGACCAAATAACGTCCTTCTGAATGTCACATTTGGAGGATTAGACCCCAAAACATGGGCGAGTGTATCACCCTTATGATGCACAATCGCATACAAAGCCGGATACTGTACTCAGAGTGAAGCATTTCCTAGCCACTTATCCTCCTAGAATCGAATCTCTGATCCATCCCTAATTGAAAATGATCCATGGCTAAAGAAAAATTTCTTCGTTGCCATTAATCTAGCCCAAAAGTGTGAATCACCTGGTTTCCAAAGAATCTGTGATAACGCTTTCGATCCAACACATATTTTCGATATAGTATTGTTTGCCAAATCCCGTCCTCAATAAGCAATCTGAAGAGCCATTTACCTAGGAGTGTTGTATTTTTGACCTCAAGGTCATGAATACCTAGCCCTCCTTGGTCTTTGGGACTATAAGCAACACTCCATTTAGCCAGTCTATATTTTATATTTTTGTTGTCACCCTGCCAAAAGAATCTTGATCTAAAGAAATCCAATCTATTCAAGACTCCTTTTGGTAAAAGGAAGAAAGATAACATATATAGTACCATGTTAGACATGACTGAATTTATGAGAATCAACCTTCCTCCAATGGACAACAGCTTGTCTTTCCAACTACTTAATCGTAACTGTAATCTTTCCTCCATAATTTTCCATTCAGCATTTGTAAGTCTCCGAAATTGAATTGGGATACCCAAATACCTAATTGGAAATTGACCTTGATTACATCCGAACAGCTCGGCATATGAGTGGGCATGATCTAACGCCTCACCAAAATAAAACAATTCACTTTTATGGAAATTAATTTTGAGACCCGACAGATGCTCAAAAGCTGAAAGTATGAGTTTCAGATTCTTTGTTTTCTCTAAGTCATGTTCCATAAAAGGATTGTATCGTCAGCATATTGAAGAATAGATAAGCCACCATCAACTAGATGTGGAATCACTCTCTCAAATAGGCCATCAGATTTTGCACGCTCAATCATAATAGCTAACATATCAGCCACTATATTAAATAAGATGGGTGATAATGGGTCGCCTTGTCTAAGCCCCTTCTTAGTCTGAAAATAGTGGCCTATGTCATCATTGACTTTAATTGCCACACTTCCACTAGACACAAAGCTACGGATTAGAGCCCGCCACTCGGGGAAAAACCTTTCATTCTGAGTGTTTGCTGGAGGAAAGACCACTTGACTTTACCATAGGCCTTTTCAAAATCATGGACAGATTCATGCAAAATAGCAACTCCATCTAGGATATTTCTACCCTTCATAAAAGCAGTCCGAGAAGGAAAACTACATGGTCAGCCACTGTTCAGTCTGATTGTGGCTACCTTAGTGAATATCTTAAAACTAACGTTAAGAAGACAGATAGGTCGATATTGTTGGATCCTTTCTGCTTCATTAACCTTAGGTAATAAGATAATATCACCAAAATTCAGATGAAACAACTCAAGTTGTCTAGAGTGTAAAGAACTGAACAATTCGAGAAGGTCCAATTTAATAACTTCCCAGAAAAATTGATAAAATTCTGCAAGAAAGCCATCTGGACCCGGTGCCTTGTTGTGTTCCATTTGGAAAACAGCTTTCTTAACTTCGTCCTCTGAAAAAGGAGTGGTCAGTAAGCCGTTTTCCTCTGTGGAAACCTGGGGAATATTGTCTATTCGGGACTCATCCATACTGAAGTTGCCTTCCTCTGGAGATCCGAACAAACCTTTATAGTAATTTGTAATGTAAGACTTAAGATTTTTGTGGCCTTCAATAGTCCCTTCATCTTGGACAAGTGAATGGATAAGTTTCTTTAGGTGTCAACCATTGGCAACACTATGAAAGTATCTTGTGTTCGCATCACCTTCCAGAATAAATTGACTTTTAGACCTTTGATACCATTTGAGTTCCTCTTCTCTGAACAGTCGAGCTATTTCTGCATTCGATTGGCTCTTAAGCTCAATCTCGTGTGGTAATAGTGGACGACATTCCGCGAGTGCTTCAAGGTTATCAATAATACCTGAAAGTCTTAACTTTTCTTTTTTAAGAACACCTGCTGTGTGTCTCGCCCAACCGCCTAGGTGTTTCCGAAAGGCCTCTGCAAAAAACACCGCCTGAAAGGCGGTTAAGAAAACTTTGTGGGAAATCACGTCTACCCGTTTCCGAAATGGCAAGAAAATCTAAATTATGATCCCCAACACAGTCAGCAAAAAATAGATGTTTAGCCAAGTCACCAAGACCTCTGCTATTTGACAACATACCATTCATCAGGAAACTATTGTACTTGGTGAAACTTTTGCCCGTTTCTTAGGATTTTTACCCTTCTTACTAGAACATGAACCAGATTTCTGGCCATATGCTTTCAGTTCATATAATGAACTTAGCCTAGCCTCATCCTTGATCACGTTTGACACCTTCCCGATTAAATGAGAAAGAAGCTGACCATCCGATGTGGCAATCACTTCCTCCTCGTCATCATCATCATAGGTGGTGCAAGAAAATGTGATAGTTTAGGAATAACCGTAAGATGGTCAACTTCCATTCATCTCAAGGCATTAGAAGAAAATGAAATCTTCCTATCACTACTACCAAAATTAACTCCTACACTAGCAAGCTTAGAGGAAATCATTGGAGTTGGAAAAGATAAAAAGGACTTAGACTTGGAAGGCAATATTATACCTGACTAGTCGAGGTTACGCTCCGCTTTCCTGCGCATAGCCTTTTGCATGGAGTCCACGCCAGTCGCGGATGCACCATCCAACACAGTACCATACCTCTCGCTCTGCCTAGTCGGCGTGGCTAAATCCTCTTTAAAAGCGGGAATGATGTCTATACACGCTTTTGTTCTTGTAGACAGTGTTGGGCCTCCAAGTGCAAAGGTTTGTAGAGCAGCAACAAGTTTCCCTTAAGTGGATCACCCAAGGTTTATCGAACTCAGGCAGGAAGAGGTCAAAGCTATCCCTCTCAAGCAACCCTGCAATTACGATACAGAAAGTTTCTTGTGTCCCCAACACACCCAATACACTTGTCAGATGTATAGGTGCACTAGTTCGGCGAAGAGATAGTGAAATACAAGTGGTAGTGATGATTATAAGTAGCAAATGTAATCTGAAATAAATATCGCTGCGAGCAAACATGTAACAAAACAGGAAGTAAACGGTGTGCAATGCTTGGAAACAAGGCCTAGGGATCATACTTTCACTAGTGGACACACTCCCAACAAATATAATATAATTGAACCAATAGATACTATCATCAATATGCAACTCAAAATAATTCTCCAATGGAAAACATACACTAATCATGCGTAGGGATACGAAGCACTCCTCAAAGTCCGTATGTACCCAAACTAGATTGTCCCACACTATCACCATGAACGCACTAGATGGTTCCAACAAACACCAACATTTCATAGAGACATTAACCAAAAAGATACACATGATGCACACACTAGTCACCTTTACACCATGATACGAGGTATCTCCGAAGAGTATAATAATAAAGCATAGGAGTAGCATAATATCTGAATAATAACATCTACCAATTCAACTAGATACAAAGCTCACGATCACATAAAGATCACATCATGGGAGAGAGAGGTGAACCACATAGCTACCGGTAGAGCCCTCAGCCCCGGGGGAGAACTACTCCCTCCTCATCATAGGAGACAGCAAGGTTGATGGAGATGGCGGTGAGGTCGATGGAGACGGCGGAGACGGCGATGGAGACCGATGGAGATGGCTTCGGGGGCACTTCCCCGTCCCGGCAGGGTGCCAGAACAGAGACTTCTATCCCTCGAAATTTGTCTTCGACGGCAGCGGTGCTGTGGAACTGTTCAGGAAATTTCGCCGATTCCCCTAGGGTTTTTCGTCTCGAGGCTTTGTATAGGCGAAGGGGCATCGTCAGGGGGCTGCCAGGGGCTCCTCACACATAGGGGGCGCGGCCAAGGCCTGGGCCGCGCCGCCCTGGTGTGAGGGCCCCTCGTGGCCCCACTCCGTCTCCTCTTCGGTTGTCTGGAAGCTTCGGTGAAATTCTGGGCGACTGGCTTTGGTTTCTTCCAATTCCGAGAATATTTCCTGTGTAACTTTTCTGAAACACAAAAACAGCAGAAAACAGGGAACTGGCACTGTGGCGACTTGTTAGTAGGTTAGTTCCGGAAAATGCATAAAAGTGCCACGAAGTGTAACGAAACACTAAGCAAATGGTGTAAAAACAAGCATGGAGCATCAAAAATTATGGATACGTTTGAGACGTATCAGCATCCCCAAGCTTAACTCCTGCTCGTCCTCGAGTAGGTAAGTGATAACAAAAGAAATAATTTTTGAGGTGACATGCACCTACACAATCTTGATCATCTATGTAAGCGTTGTGCGCTGGGATCAAAAGAACTTAAAACATGGGCATGAAAGACATAATCTTGATAGAAGAAACTTAGCAACCATGTTATAACATGAAAATGAACACAAACAAAAGATCATGAAAATGAAACAATGAAAGTCAAACGTGTGTTCAAATCATAAGGAAAAACATACAAATGGTTTTCAGCTTGTCCTTCATGGAGAGCAAAACATAAATGCATAGGACACCTTCAAGTTTAAGAGGGCGACTAGATACAAATAATTTAAGAACAAGTGAAACCAACAATATGAATCAATCAATGAAAACTTTGGGATAATGCACATTATGCTCAGAATGACAACTATGCTCTCTTAATGGTGCATAAAGATAGAAGGTGGTGACTCAACATAAAAGTAAAAGAAAGGCCCTTCGCAGAGGGAAGCAGTGATTAAACATGTGCTAGAGCTTTTCATTTGTAAAATAGAGAGATAAAAATTGGTTTTGAGAGGTGGTTGTCTTTGTCAACGACTGGTAATGGGGTTCTTACTATCTTCCATACAAAAATGAAGCAAGTTTTTGAGAGAGAGATTGGCACTTTTGTGCTCTTTTATAAAGCTTGGCACTCCTCCCCACCTTTTTTCCTTTCTCAAACCATGGCTAACCGATTCCATCGGGTGCCCACCAACATTCACAAACCATGGAGGAGTGCCTTTTTCTTTCTTTCTTTTTCCTTTTTTTTTCTTTTTGGAATAAACAATATGGAAGATAGCAAATCCGACCACTATGTCCCCATGAGCTGAAAACAATATCATAAAATGAGAAGTATTTTGAAGGTTTTTTTGAAAGGTAGCATGATACGTCTCAAACGTATCTATAATTTTTGATGCTCCATGCTTGTTTTTACACCATTTGCCTATTGTTTCGTTACACTTAGTGGCATTTTTATACATTTTCCGGAACTAACCTATTAATAAGTGCCACAGTGCCAGTTTCCTGTTTTCTGCTGTTTTTGTGTTTCAGAAGTGATACACAGGAAATATTCTCGGAATTGGACGAAACAAGTTCCTGAAGTCATATTTTACCCGGAAGCTTCCAGACATCCGAAGAAGTGTCGGAGGGGGGCCACCAGGGCCCCACACAAGGGGGCGGCGCGGCCTGGCCCCTGGCCGCGCCACCCCTGTGTGAGGACGCCTGGTCCCTCTCCTGACATCGCCCCTTCGCCTATAAGTACCCCCCCGACGAGAAAAACCTAAGGGCCCGATCAGTTTTCCAGAATACATCGCGATCCGCCGCCGCCGTCGACCCGAAGATCGGGAGGGTCCAGAAGCTCTTCCTGGCACCCTGCCGGAGAGGGGAATCGCCACCGGAGGTCTTCTTCATCGCCATGCTTGCCTCCGGAGCGATGAGTGAGTAGTCTACCTTGGACTATGGGTCCATAGCAGTAGCTAGCTGGTTGTCTTCTCCACCATGTGCTTCATGTTTAGATCTCATGAGCTGCCTTACATGATTGAGATCACCGTTATGTAATTCTATGATGTTGGTTTGTTGGGATCCGATGAATATTGGTGTTTATGATTAAGTTGCTGTACTGAATTATATCTTTTGTTATCTCTATGTTGTTTATGATCTTGCATGCTCTCCGTTGTTAGTAGCTATCTTGGCCGAGTAGTTGCTAGTGACTCCAAGAGGGGGTATTTATGCTCGATAGTGGGTTCATGCCTCTATTTCACCTGGGGGAGTGACAGAAACCTCTAAGGTGGTAGATGTGCTGTTGCTACTAGGGAGAAAACAACATTCATATGCTCAAGGGCATATGCTTTGTTTACATTACACACTTTGCTTAATGCAATTATCTGTTGTTCGCAACTTAATACTTCTAGGGTGTTCGGATGATATCCCCGGGGGTGGATTATTAGTCATAGATGCAGTTGGATGGCGGTCTATGTATTTTGTTGTAATGCCCAGAGTAAATCTCATAGTGATCTTCTTGACATATCACGTTATCTTTATTCTATCAATTGCCCAACTGTAATTTGTTTACCCAGCATGTATTTTATCTATGGAGAGACACCACTAGTGAACTGTGGACCCCGGTCCTATTTTAATCATATTGCAATCACCTGTTTACTTTTCCCGCACTGTTTACTTTACTCGCATATTACTACTGTTTTCCACTCGATACACTCATAACCTTTGTTTCAAGCAAACCGGTGAGATTGACAACCTCATCGCAAGTTGGGAACAAAGTATTTGTTTGTGTGTGTGCAGGTTCCATAAACACCTTCAGTCGTCATCGTCTCCCTTCTCCTGTTCGAGAAACCTTGGTTTCTTAACTGAGGGAAAACTTGCTGCTGCACTCATCATACCTTCCTCTTGGGGTTCCCAACGGGCTGGTCATTCACCACGCACAAGGACTGTCTGTTGCCATATTCACTTGGAGCATCAGCTATTTTTCTGGCGCCGTTGCCGGGGAAGGAAGAGAAGACTTCTGCGAGGGGAGTTCTTCGCACACACATTCTTTACTTTGTTATTTGTTTTGCTTTACTTTATTTTATTTTACCTGCATTGCTTTATATCAAAAACCCAAAAAAAATTAGAATTCTTGGTAGTTGTTTTTACTTATCTGCTTTTAGTTTTATTACAATGAGTAATCGTGAAGTAGAAGTTCGTAGTTTGAAGCAACAAGGGGGAGAAAGTTTAAAAGATGCTTGGTACCGTATTAACAATGCTCATCATAGGTGTACCAAAAAGCACTCCACCACGATCCTCCTTAGAAATTTTTATGTTGGTGTATCTAGCTGGAATAGGTATGTTCTTGATACTCTTACAGGAGGTAATTTTATGGGTACTCCCGCGGGAGAAGCATGCACTATAATTGAAAGTTTAGTGGGAGTACCACCTATTCATGTTGCTAAGACTGAGACCACCTTGGAAGAGGTGTTAGAAAAGCTCAGCTCCTTAGAAAAAAGTTTGCCAAGTATCCTAGAAAATGCTAGCCGCGTTAGTGAATTAATAGAAAATATTGGTAAGAGAATTACCATTTTAGAGGCTAGCACTACTCATGACAATCAAAACTTAAGGATTGGTAAACTAGAGGAGTCTATGGAAACTCTTAGTTTAATCTTCTCTTCTCTTAAATTTAAGAAGGAGAAAGTGTTTGTTGGAAAAGAGCAAAAATTTATGTATGTTCCCAAGGTTTCTGCACTTAAATCTCAACATGTTCTTAAGATTGGTAAGACTCTTAGTTCCACTAAGGGTGACTTGCAGGTTGAATCATCTTCGGGAACCTACAAAGAGCCTACTGAGGTAACTAGCACTTCATCTATTGATATTACTTGATTCGCAATCTTCTGCGCCTAGCTCAAAGGCGTTAAAGAAAAGCTCACACATGTTAGACTCTTACAAAGTCGCCAATAGCCTTCATGATCATTTAGTTTTTGACTTTTGATGCCATCGTATGCTTCTTTTAATGTCGCTTTGTCGCTTTGCATGATTATGGCCATTATTGCTCTCTTAGTTGGTCGCTCCCAGTCTTTTGCTAGCCCTCACCTTGTACTGAGTATGAGCTCTACTCGTGCATCCAACTCCTAAAAGCCAAGTTTGCCATTGTGTCCACTATAAATTCCTATGCATGGTATTTGTAAGCCATTCCAAAGTAAAATTTTCGTGTGCTACCTTTCAAAAACCTTCAAAACACTTCTCGTTTTGTGACACTGTTTTCAGCTCATGGGGACGTAGTGGTCGGATTTGCTATCTTCCATATTGCTTATTCCAAAAAGAAAAAAAAGAGAAAAAAGAAAGAAAAAAGGCACTCCTCCAATGAATGTGAATGTTGGTGGGCACCCGATGGAATCGGTTAGCCATGGTATGTGAAAGGAAAAGGTGGGGAGGAGTGCCAAGTTTTATAAAAAGAGCACAAGAGTGCCAATCTCTCTCTCAAAAACTTGCTTTATTTTTGTATGGAAGATAGTAAGAACCCCATTGCCAGTCGTTGACAAAGACAACCACCTCTCAAAATCAAGTTTTATCTCTCTGTTTTACAAATGAAAAGCTCTAGCACATGTTTAAATCACTGCTTCCCTCTGCGAAGGGCCTTTCTTTTACTTTTATGTTGAGTCACCACCTTCTTTCTTTATGCACCATTAAGAGAGCATAGTTGTCATTCTTAGTGTGATATGCATTGTCCCAAAGTTCATTGATTGACTCATATTGTTGGTTTCACTTGTTCTTAAATTATTTGTATCTAGTCGCCCTCTTAAACTTTGAGGTGTCCTATGCATTTATGTTTTGCTCTCTTTGAAGGACAAGCTGAAAATCTTTTGTATGTTTTTCCTTATGATTTGAACACACGTTTGACTTTCATTGTTTCATTATCATGATCTTTTGTTTGTGTTCATTTGCATGTTTACAACATGGTTGCTAAGTTTCTTATTGTCATGATTATATCTTCATGCCCATGTTTTAAGTTCTATTGATCCCAGCTCACCAATGCTTACATATATGATCAAGATTGTGTAGGTGCATGTCACCTCAAAAATTATTCTTTTGTTATCACTTACCTACTCGAGGACGAGCAGGAGTTAAGCTTGGGGATGCTTGATACGTCTCAAACGTATCTATAATTTTTGATGCTCCATGCTTGTTTTTACACCATTTGCCTATTGTTTCGTTACACTTAGTGGCATTTTTATACATTTTCCGGAACTAACCTATTAACAAGTGCCACAGTGCCAGTTTCCTGTTTTCTGCTGTTTTTGTGTTTCAGAAGTGATACACAGGAAATATTCTCGGAATTGGACGAAACAAGTTCCTGAAGTCATATTTTACCCGGAAGCTTCCAGACATCCAAAGAAGTGTCGGAGGGGGGCCACCAGGGCCCCACACAAGGGGGCGGCGCGGCCTGGCCCCTGGCCGCGCCACCCCTGTGTGAGGACGCCTGGTCCCTCTCCTGACATCGCCCCTTCGCCTATAAGTACCCCCTGACGAGAAAAACCTAAGGGCCCGATCAGTTTTCCAGAATACATCGCGATCCGCCGCCGCCGTCGACCTGAAGATCGGGACGGTCCAGAAGCTCTTCCCGGCACCCTGCCGGAGAGGGGAATCGCCACCGGAGGTCTTCTTCATCGCCATGCTTGCCTCCGGAGCGATGAGTGAGTAGTCTACCTTGGACTATGGGTCCATAGCAGTAGCTAGCTGGTTGTCTTCTCCACCATGTGCTTCATGTTTAGATCTCATGAGCTGCCTTACATGATTGAGATCACCATTATGTAATTCTATGATGTTGGTTTGTTGGGATCCGATGAATATTGGTGTTTATGATTAAGTTGCTGTACTGAATTATATTTTTTGTTATCTCTATGTTGTTTATGATCTTGCATGCTCTCCGTTGTTAGTAGCTATCTTGGCCGAGTAGTTGCTAGTGACTCCAAGAGGGGGTATTTATGCTCGATAGTGGGTTCATGCCTCTATTTCACCTGGGGGAGTGACAGAAACCTCTAAGGTGGTAGATGTGTTGTTGCTACTAGGGAGAAAACAACATTCATATGCTTAAGGGCATATGCTTTGTTTACATTACACACTTTGCTTAATGCAATTATCTGTTGTTCGCAACTTAATACTTCTAGGGTGTTCGGATGATATCCCCGGGGGTGGATTATTAGTCATAGATGCAGTTGGATGGCGGTCTATGTATTTTGTTGTAATGCCCAGAGTAAATCTCATAGTGATCTTCTTGACATATCACGTTATCTTTATTCTATCAATTGCCCAACTATAATTTGTTTACCCAGCATGTATTTTATCTATGGAGGGACACCACTAGTGAACTGTGGACCCCGGTCCTATTTTAATCATATTGCAATCACCTGTTTACTTTTCCCGCACTGTTTACTTTACTCGCATATTACTACTGTTTTCCACTCGATACACTCATAACCTTTGTTTCAAGCAAACCGGTGAGATTGACAACCTCATCGCAAGTTGGGAACAAAGTATTTGTTTGTGTGTGTGCAGGTTCCATAAACACCTTCAGTCGTCATCGTCTCCCTTCTCCTATTCGATAAACCTTGGTTTCTTAACTGAGGGAAAACTTGCTGCTGCACTCATCATACCTTCCTCTTGGGGTTCCCAACGGGCTGGTCATTCACCACGCACAAGGACTGTCTGTTGCCATATTCACTTGGAGCATCATAGCACACGAAAATTTACTTGGAATGGCTTGCAAATACCATGCATAGGAATTTATAGTGGACACAACGGCAAACTTGGTTTTTAGGAGTTGGATGCACGAGTAGAGCTCATACTCAGTACAAAATGAGGGCTAGCAAAAGACTGGGAGCGACCAACTAAGAGAGCAATAACGGCCATAATCATGCAAAGCGACAAAGCAACATTAAAAGAAGCATAAGATGGCATCAAAAGTCAAAAAACTAAATGATCATAGAGGCTATAGGCGACTTATTTTTGTAGTCAACATGGTGTAAGCATGCGCCAAGTCAACCCAAATAAAGCATCAAAGGAGAAAACCAAATTAATGCTTCCAAATAATATAAACAACGCATGATTTTTTCAAAGGCTCACTAAGCAATCTCAGTCATTTGAGACAAGTCATGCTACAGAAAAAATCACTAAGCATACTATCAAAATGACATCAAGCATGACATGCAAAAGCCTAAGCCGCAGTCTACACAAGCTCCTTCTTGTACCACTTTTTTGCATAAAGCTTTTTCTCTTTTCCAACACCATTTGAACTTTTTATAAACACCTCTTTTGATGAAAACTAACATGGACCAGAGGTCAAAATACACCTTGATGAAAAGATAAAACAAGATCTGAACAAAAATCAAGGCGAAAAATAAAGGCTAAACGCAGTAGCAGAAAAAGAGAACACTCGTTGAAACGATAAGAGTGAAAAACGGAGTGTTCTTGGCAATGAAAAACAGAGTTCATCTCCTCCAAAAAGAACATGATGTGATCCAACTATTTATTGCAGAAAACAAAACAAAATAAAACTGAAAGCCAAAACAACTGACGCTCCAAGAAAAATGCATAGTGCATGAAGCAATAAAAATATAGTGTCTTGAAAGGTGACCTGATTTTTGCCGATGAAGAAGGGGGTGCCTCGGGGGCATCCCCAAGCTTTGAAGCTTGTACCTCTTGGATATTTCTTGGGAGTTGCATAGGAATCCCCAAGCTTGAGATTTTGTCCATTCTTCATCTCATCTCATCATTCTCCAATCCCTACACTTAAAAACTTCCTTCATACAAAACTAAACACAATTCTATTAGCAACATTAGTGTAAGCATAACATTGAATCAACCCTTTTTGCTTCAGGTTTCAACTCAAAACCACCACATATAAAGTATATACTACTGTAGCAACTTCCCCAAAAGTTCCGTGATAAAAAGAACTCAAAAAGAAAGCGATAAAGCGGCAAACACAAATATTGGCAGAAATCTGTCAAAACAGAACAGCTGACAAAGGTCGAATTTTTTAGGGGTTTTCTGTTGCTCAAATCAAAAAGTGTTAAACTAATGAAAGTTTGGATATAACCTGGAGCATAAGCACAAGAAATCGCAGGTCCAAAAGGTATACAGAGAATTTTCACGAATTTTTACGGTGCAGCACCGTAGACTGTTTCAGGATAGCTACATCCCCAAATCTTACCTCACTCAAATTAGAGGCTTCTCTTGGCACAACAACGAAATAAAAAGGATAAGGAGAGGTTATTACAGTAGTAATAACTTCCAAGACTCAAATAAAATAAAAGGTACTAAAAGTAAACAATGGGTTATCTCCCAAGAGTGCTTTTCTTTAACGCCTTTGAGCTAGGCGCAGTAATTTGCAAAGATGCTCATGTGGGCGCCATAAAAGAGCTTAAGGCAAATGAGCTATATTGGAAATTAAAGCAAAAGAGAGCATCAAAAAGTAAATATGAAACACATTTAAATCTAAACCACTTCCTATGAAAAATAGTCTTGTAAAGAGACAAGTCATGAAAGCGCAAAGCAAAAAGCATAGGAAGGCAAAACAAGTACAACTTCAAGAATTGCAACATAAAGAGGGGAAACTCAATATTGTTGAGATCCATCAAACCATGTTTCCCTCTCTCATAATAACATTCAGTAGCATCATGAATAGAATTAACAATATAACTATCACATAAAGCTTCCCTATCATGAGCCACATGCATAAAAGAATTAATACTCCCCACATGAACAATCGTAGTAGGAGCAGATTCAACAGAATAATTATTCTCATCACCATAATCATCAAAAACAGGAGGCATATTGTAATCATAACTAATTTTCTCCTCAAAAGTAGGTGAACTGAAAATATTATACCCATCATCATAACCATCATAAACTAGAGGTTTAGTATCTTCACAAGCTAGAGAACAACTATTTCGCAAGGCATATTCATCAAACATATCATCATAAGAAGGAACATGGATAGTACTAATGGTACAACAATTATTAACCTTAGAATTTATACCAAAAAGATTTTCAATATCAAAAGTAGAGTGATTTTCCCAATCATGATCACTAACATAGGTAACAGGCATGGGAACATCATCCCAATCAGAATTATCATAATCTATAGCAGGATCATAACGCTTAGGGGAAGATAGCGTGTCCTCTCGCCTCTTACTCCTCTTCTTCTTCTTCATACTCTTCTTACCCTCTCCTTTAGGAGGGAGAGACTTGAAGGGCATCTTCTCCACATAATCTGGTTTACTGACAGGAATAACAGAAGAAACTTTGGAGGATTCCTCCTCTCTATTAATAAGATCGAAACATCTATTAGTCCTGTCGTAGCTTGGCAAAATATCATGTTTTATAAGATCTTGTAAGTAAGTATTTGTGAGGCAATCCTTAGCACAATAGAGATGACAACCACGAAGGATGCTATTAATATCAACATCTCTCATATCAACCAAAGAAATATTTCTAGATATCTCTTCACAATTCAAAAACAAAGTAAGCTCATCATACTGATTGAAAGTAATCTTATCATCACAATACAAATCTGCGGTACTCACTCGATTAATTGGGCATTGAAAATTAAAGTGACCCTTTTTACCGCAAAATTCACAAAGAAAAGGATAAAGTTCACAAACCTTTTCACCAAGCTCATCTAGATCCCTGTGCCACGTATTGGTTTCTTCATTCCCGTGGGTGATGCAATAATCTTCCTTTTTGTGACTCTGTTCACAAGGTCTATGTATTCCACAAAAATTAACATGCTTATAAGAAATAGGACTTTTAGAAGTTTGAGCATGTTTATTGCAATCATCAATAACAATATCACTTCCTATGCAAGTGTCCTTAAAAGGTTCATGATACACGTCCCCATTTCCTTTAGGAACATTCATATGGGAAGCAAAGGCTTTAAAGCAATCAACCATAATTTGAGGATCAAGACCATATTTAGCACTAAGCTCTTGAAAATTAGCAGTTTCAGCGAAAGACTTAATGCAATCAAACTCGTAATTCATACCTGATCCTTTACCTTTGTCACTATCCCAACCTTCAATATTGTTTTGAATTGTTTCAAGCAGATCCCACTTGGTGTCAACATCCTTGCTTGTGAAAGACCCATCAAAGCATGCATCTAGATAGTCCTTGTAATATCCTGAAATCCTTGCATAAAAATTATTAATAACAATATTACGGGGAAGATCATGAATAGGACATTTGTGCATTAGTAACTTCAATCTTCCCCACGCTTGGGCAATGCTTTCTCCCTCATGCAGATGAAAGTTATAAATGTAATTCCTATCTTTATAAACCTGACTAGAAGGATAGAATTTAGAATAAAAGAGAGGTGCAATTTCCTCCCAGTCAATAGATCGACCATCCTTCAGTGTTTTATACCATTCCTCAGCTCTACCTTTCAGTGATAAAGAGAATAGCTTCTTCTTAACTTGGTTCATTGAAATACCTGCACACTGGAACAACTCGCATAATTCATGTATAAAAAGCAAATGATCACCAGGATGGACAGTTCCATCTCCTAAATAGCAGTTATTCATAGCACGTTCAACAATCTTCATAGGTATTTCAAAAGGATGAGGAGCACAAGCATCATTAGAAACATCACATATGGGAGATAAAATATCATCAGAGTAAACTTTCTCCACTAAAGCTGGGGAACTAAAAATATCATGCTTAACAAAACCAGCTTCCCCAAGCTTAGACTTTTCCATAGCATTAGCAATAACGGGATTCAAAGCATTCATACTAATAACATTGCTATGCGAAATAAGCTCCAAAGGTTTTTCAATTTTCTCTTCAAATCTAAACTCAGAAAAAAGACTAAAGAACTCTTTATTTTCCATTAAGCCTAACTAGTGAAAATAAAAATAAGAAACAAAAAGATATAATTGTAGAATCTAAAGGAAATAACTTCGAGCACTCACACAGGAGGATGCGAGTACCTTTTACCTTTCCTCCCCGGCAACGGCGCCAGAAAAGAGCTTGATGCCTACACACGCTTCTGTTCTTGTAGACAGTGTTGGGCCTCCAAGTGCAAAGGTTTGTAGAGCAGCAGCAAGTTTCCCTTAAGTGGATCACCCAAGGTTTATCGAACTCAGGGAGGAAGAGGTCAAAGCTATCCCTCTCAAGCAACCCTGTAATTACGATACAGAAAGCCTCTTGTGTCCCCAACACACCCAATACACTTGTCAGATGTATAGGTGCACTAGTTCGGCGAAGAGATAGTGAAATACAAGTGGTAGTGATGATTATAAGTAGCAAATGTAATCTGAAATAAATATCGCTGCAAGCAAACATGTAACAAAACAGGAAGTAAACGGTGTGCAATGCTTGGAAACAAGGCCTAGGGATCATACTTTCACTAGTGGACACACTCCCAACAAATATAACATAATTGAACCAATAGATACTATCATCAATATGCAACTCAAAATAATTATCCAATGGAAAACATACACTAATCATGCGTAGGGATACAAAGCACTCCTCAAAGTCCGTATGTACCCAAACTAGATTGTCTCACACTATCACCATGTACGCACTAGATGGTTCCAACAAACACCAACATTTCATAGAGACATTAACCAAAAAGATACACATGATGCACACACTAGTCACCTTTACACCATGATACGAGGTATCTCCGAAGAGTATAATAATAAAGCATAGGAGTAGCATAATATGTGAATAATAATATCTACCAATTCAACTAGATACAAAGCTCACGATCACATAAAGATCACATCATGGGAGAGAGAGGAGAACCACATAGCTACCGGTAGATCCCTCAGCCCCGGGGAAGAACTACTCCCTCCTCATCATAGGAGACAGCAAGGTTGATGGAGATGGCGGTGAGGTCGATGGAGACGGCAGAGACGGCGATGGAGACTGATGGAGATGGCTCCGAGGGCACTTCCCCGTCCCGGCAGGGTGCCGGAACAGAGACTTCTGTCCCCCAAAATTTGTCTTGGACGGCGGCGGCGCTGCGGAACTGTTCAGGAAATTTTGCCTATTCCCCTAGGGTTTTTCATCCTGAGGCTTTATATAGGCGAAGGGGCGTCGTCAGGGGGCTGCCAGAGGCTCCTCACACATAGGGGGCGCGGCCAGGGCCTGGGCCGCGCCGCCCTGGTGTGAGGGCCCCTCGTGGCCCCACTCCGTCTCCTCTTTGGTTCTCTGGAAGCTTCGGTGAAATTATGGGCGACTGGCTTTGGTTTCGTCCAATTCTGAGAATATTTCCTGTGTAACTTTTCTAAAACACAAAAACAGCAGAAAATAGGGAACTGGCACTGTGGCGACTTGTTAGTAGGTTAGTTCCGGAAAATGCATAAAAGTGCCACGAAGTGTAACGAAATACTAAGCAAATGGTGTAAAAACAAACATGGAGCATCAAAAATTATGGATACGTTTGAGACGTATCAGGGAACAGTCGGAGAAGATGGTGTAGTAGATACATGAAGCTCCGGCTCTAAACCCAGAGGCGAAGCCTCCGTGGACACCAGAATCAGTGAGGTCAAGGCTGATGAAGAACCCTCTCCGATTCCGGTCATCGACGATATAGCGGCAGGCCGAGCATCAAATTCAAGAAGACCGATGTCTGAAGCAGCACACAGCGACGGCCCACCCATGGCCTCATGGTCCACCTAGGCAGATGCGAGCAGAACCGGCCTAGTGTAAAGACCCGTCCCGTCCGGCGGTGTACTGTCCAACACGCGCGGGCGGCTCACAGGAGCAACCGCCGACAGCGGCCCACCCGGCCTTTGATCGGGACCCAAGCCCAGTCCTGAGGCATGAGCAGCACCGTCGGCCGAGCTGAGACCCAAGGCTGGAGCAGCGGTGACGCTGGGGTGGGTCTGACCCATCATATTTGGCCTCCCCTCGATGGGGCCGCCGACGACCTGAGAAGTGACGGCCCAGCTACCGGAGCAGTAGCCAATGACTGCTGCTGAACACCATAGCCTAAACTAGCACCGGTCGAAGTAGAACCAGCACCATCAACATCCATACTAGTAATTTGAGAACCAGAACCTTGTAGGCTACTTTGTGGACCCTTCCCCTTAGATTTTCGCGGATCTTACCCATCGATATCATCATCTTTTACACCTCCAGAAGAATGGTGAGTACCTAGTATCCGGCTTGAAGTCGGTTTTCTGCTTACGGAACCGAAGGTCATAGCCCTTCAACTTGAGGGTAACAGTGACATCCACATAAGATCCCTTATCATGTTGATGCTTATTCAGAGTATCTGGGCTCATCATAGCCACTAATATCCGAACCACATTCTGGCTATATAGAGAGGGAAGATCAACATCGACGGTAGTACCCATAAGCGAACCAAGAGCCCAAAGACCGTGAAAGTGTCTAAGAGTATTTGGCACCCCCTCAACATGCACCCAAAGCTGAGGTAAATCAAACTTGGGCTGAATATCTTGAACCTCCCACATGTCAGCAATCATTCTCGATTAAAAGTTTCAACTGAATGGTATGAACTAGTTTGCATGGACTTCTGTCTTGTACTCCCTCCGATCCATGAGAAGGGTCACGGACTTAGTATAAAATTTATATTAGTTATATACAAAATCATCTACAATTTTTAGATTGAATGGAGTATTATATAACTCCTATTTCGTTAATGGTTGCACAAGCATAGTAGTACTGTACTGAAGAGTGAAGAGTTATGTTTTGTCCAGAGGCTTTCAGCTTTATGATCAGTTGCACGCGGCATGAGAAATTGAATATGCCCATGCTAGCTTTCAGCTTTAGTGGTTAAACTATTGTATTGTGCACTGCAGAAACACGAGGTCCCAAGCATGACACAGCAGAAAAACGAGGGCCCAAGCGCGCGTGACCTCCCTTTGAATTTTGTTCGGTTTTCATTTTTGAACAAGCGTGTGCTCCCCGAGCTAAGCCATGTTATACGCCATCAAGTTAGTTAGGACGGGCAAAGCCTAATGGGTGGGGTCGCACTTACGCAACAGAGTTCGACTTCCATTGGGAGTGAGTTTCTGGAACCTCACTAGAAGCTTTTTTCCATAAAAATATGCAACCAAGTATGAGTCCGGATTGATCTCATTAAAAAAACGAATATTAATGACATTTCAAGTCAATCCACCATATGCGATCGACTACGTACGGTGCCAACTCGTCCTGCGTGCTAACTCGACGACCGTCTCCCATGCATACCGAAAACCCATCAGTATCGCCATGAGATCACCTATGCACATGGTCCATGCAAGATTGGAAGATACTTATATTTTACCCAGTTTAGTCTGGAGATACTTGCTCGCTTTCTTCCGTTCATTAATTTGATGATGACTTGATGCTATGTTGACTGTTGAGCATTGTCTTGATTTCTTGGAGCCTGGATCAATCCTTGCTAGATTTTTTGGCGGTCTAATTGGCCATTTTCCTCTTTCAATGTTCGGGAGATGTTGATAGGTGGTGCGCGTTGTATAGTTATGTGTTTTTCTACTTCCGAATGGCTATATATATTTTTTCTGCGAATGATTGGCTATATATTTGACCACGAATTTTGAAGAAATTTTCATGAGTGCCTCAACATTATGTATGTGTACTAGCAGATAAAGCAGTTGCAACATGCTAGCCGATTGACTTAGTTTATCCTTTTAATCAATGAACGCAATGTTTTTGGGTTTCTCTTGGTTGAATGAATACTTGAATATTTTAGTGAAGCCTCGACGGCGCGTCGACCGCAAGGGAAGCGCACTGATTCGGGACGGCTTGATAAAAGACCAAATCAGCTCACAATGCCCACTTGATTGAACCGATCTTGTCTAAAATTTCCGCTTCATGTGATCACACAAGTCCAAAGGAGAAAAGTTGTTTGAACTTCAGACTAGAGCCACGCCGACGACTTAGGCCATTCAGAGAAAGGGGCAGATGTATAGTACTAGTACTAAATAAAAACTGTAATCACAGACCTTCCCAGGAAGAGCGAAATTAAGTAGATAGCGAGTAAAATGCGATTACTACGGTTTCCTTAATGAAAGCATTTTGTATGCAGATCGGTCAGGCAACTAGGTAAGTACTTGAGAAGGAACCTGTGGTTGGATGGTTAGAAGGGTAGTGGCACCCGAAGAGATTACATTTTAGGTTTGATACTTTGGTGTCTTATAAAAAGGCAAAATATTCTTTCAGTGGGAGACGATGTTTTTATCGACAACGAGATATATGTGGTGACTTCGTTAATCTCAAGACTTATCGGATCAAATTCTCGACTCAGTCTTTAGAGATGCTCATAGGAGTAGGAGTAAGCATGCCTTTATAGGAATGTTTGTGGTGTACTGTGTTTCGTGAAAAAAAAACCACTTCTCGTGATGAAAAAGTGTAGTTCGCTCAAACTGCTTCATTTATATGGTCGACTGCATCCATGATATAAGTTAGTTAGTGCATCTTTAGCACATGATCAAAACTTAAATCCGAAAGGTATATTCTGCTTTTTGACCTTCAAGGCAGAACATCCCAGAAAATCTTATGGGAAATTTTTTCGATAAAGGGCTTTCATTACTTAGCAAGCAATTACACCCGGCCTCTGCATAACAAGATGCACACAGCCGTCCAATAGTTCATAATTCAATATAAAGGCCAAATACATATCGTAGCGAGCAATTGTAAATCGCCTAAGTAGATGGAGGAGGACCAATCCTAAGATTATGCGGCCACCCATGTGGGGAAAAAATATCCCTCGCCGTAGCCTCCAGTCGTGTACAGACCTCCGTAAACAGGTCTCTGTTCTCCAGCCGCTGAAGAGGTGACCACAAACGGAGCGTAGCGGTACATCTGTAAATAACCTGCAGAAGAGAACATCTTATGGGAACTACTAGTCTTCTTTAGTGAACCTCCATCAAGTTTTTGTGGTGTACTATTTGAATCAGTGAACCTATCGTGCTTACCTTTTTAACCACACGGAGACAGGGGAGGGTACCCGCATGCCTGACCATACAAATTAAATTCCGCCAAAGAAAAGAAATTAAAGTAGAAAGAAGACGAACAATAAACAAGGAAGCAACGTGCATGGACCCCGTCACCCAAAATATACTACTCCGATAAACTATTCCCCTCGATCGTTTTGTCACTGGATTGTACGTACTACTATATGTTCGAACCCAGGCGGAACCTTCACCAAATTGACCACGTTTTGCAATCGCCCCGCACCGAGGCGAGCATAAATAGCTGAACGCCCTCCCAATCCAAACCAGCATCAGCCGTACTCCTCTGATCACCTCAGGCAGCCAACACCCTCGAACAAGGGTCAACACCCCGAACAATCCATCCAATCACACACAGAGCACGAGTGTGTCTATCCGGCAGAGAAGAAACAAGGTAGAGGGAAGCAGAGAAGAGAGGAAAGAGCTATGGGGAGGTCTCCGTGCTGCGAGAAGCTAGGGCTAAAGAGGGGGCCGTGGACGGCGGAGGAAGACAGGATCCTCGTCGCTCACATCGAGCAGCACGGGCACAGCAACTGGCGGGCGCTGCCGAAGCAGTCCGGGCTGCTCCGGTGCGGCAAGAGTTGCCGCCTCCGGTGGATCAACTACCTGCGCCCGGACGTCAAGCGCGGCAACTTCACCGGCGAGGAGGAAGACGCTATCATCCAGCTCCACTCCATGCTCGGCAACAGGTGGTCCATGATCGCGGCGAGGCTGCCCGGCAGGACGGACAACGAGATCAAGAATGTCTGGCACACGCACCTCAAGAAGCGGCTCGAGTCGTCCTCCAAGACGTCCGCTGCGCCCAAGCGCAAAGCCAAGAAGCCCGTGGCTGCGACTGTGACTACACCCGAGGGTCGGGCCTCCGTTCCGGTGTCGCCGGAGCAGTCCCTCTCGACGTCGTCCGCCACCACCGACGACTCGTTGGCCACGTCGCTGGAGAGCACCTCGGAGGAGTTCCAGATCGACGACAGCTTCTGGTCGGAGACGCTGGCAATGGCGGTTGACAGCTCCGGCTATGGAACGGAATCTGCCGGCGATCCCTTCGCCGCAGACAGCGCTTCGCCGTCGTCGAGCAACCAAGAGATGGACTTCTGGGTCACACTTTTCATTCAGTCTGGTGACTTGTCTCTGATTTAGGGAGAGGACCGGCCCCGTTGGCATTCCTCTTACTTTTGTGAGGCACGTGGAAACAGGCATGCGGGTTTGGCTCGGCTGGCACCGCAGAGCGTGCGCGGCGAAGCGGCTGCGACCACAGGCCCCGTTTCACACAATCGCACTGGACCAGGACCAACCATTTGGCTTATACAGAATTTCGAACTTTCTCTAGTTGAATGTGCTATGCCATACTGCCATAGCTAGAGAGTACTGAGGTTCAAATAATAGTGCAGATATTCTTTCTTGCCTCACCGAATTTACTATGCCGGATCAATTGACCCTCCTACGCTTGCAATTTTTTTTGTTCAAGAAGGAGACTTGGCTCCAGCAGTCCAGCCTCTGTTGCAGCGATTGATGCATGCGACTTTTTATTACCTTATTTCAGAGTGATAGTATTATAAAATATTACATCATTTATCGCACAGGGTCGATACATGTATCAACCATCTAAAAATAAAAGGAAACAAGCAGTGGTGCATCTGCATCAACATGCTAAACAAAGATCAAAACGTCAGTTGCATCGGTTGTACAAATCACATACGACCGACTCAAGCCGCTTGCACCCAATATCTATTACCTCGCGCTTGTTCATTGGTTGTAGGCAGGATCACGTACGAATACAATGAGTAGCCAGCGGTATAACCTACATAAAAGTAATAGGTTTTGCTTTGTTAAAGATGTAATCATTGCGAACATTCCGCATGGCTGAAAGTAGATCATAAAAACCAACTGGAATTTGTGCCTTTTCTTGTTTAAAGACTCCCGCAAGCCAGTTTCCAGATAAGTTTGTAATATTTTTCGATGGAGATATGTTTAAAGCCTTATGTAAAATGCGCCAAACCACCTTTTCTAAAGGACATGCTATGAATAAGTGTTGTACTGTCTCATCTTGATCACAATAACAACACTTTTAGAACCTTGCTAACAACACTTTTGATTTAAGAACATAAAATTTCTAATTTTAAGTGGTATTTTAATTCTCAAAATATACTTTCTAAGGAAAATTGTGTGGTCATTCACTTAATCTACTATATACTAAAAGCATAATACAGAGGTTTAAAATAGAGACACTACATTAATCCACATAGCCTAAAAACATATAAGCCATTTATCTTAATCTTAATGGTTCGGATTAAAAGATAAAAAAGGTTACATAAAACATAAGGGTGTACTGGCACGTGTACACATTATTGGGACCTAAGAACCGATCTGAAACAATTAGGGTACGATTTATTTTATTTGGTATCTAGAGTCCGTGTCAACCGCGTGGATACTTTGCAAACCTCTTCGTTTTTGTACGTCTATCATGCGCGTGTAGGCGAGGCCTAAAACTCAGGTGGCGTGTGCACATACAGCTCCATGTAGTGGCCATATACGTTCATGTTACTAGGACTCTAGCCATTAAAAAAATGAACTAATCGTGGGCAAATCTTGCATGAGAGAGGGCATGAAGGAAAAGCAAGTATGATTTAGAGAGAGCATGGAGCAAGCTTCAGATTAGTAGTCTAATTATGATTTAGAGAGGCATGGAGAAAGTTACAAATCGATAGTCTAAGTATGAATTAGAGAGGGCATGGATTATGTAGGACACACACTGTTGTGTGATTCGTTTGGTCTTTGCACATATCTTTAGACACCTTCGAGGGAGTATTATTATTACCTTAAATATTTCCCTATACTATTCATATTTTTAGATCCACTTAAGTAAATGAGATACGCAGATCTACACAAAATGAAATATTTTCATTATTATTTAGTTGGTCTACCTGTTAACAATGATAAATTATTTTATTGAGAAAATTTATTTGAAAATTGTAAGCATCATCTAATATCATCCAACCATTGCTAAGGTTGACTTAGAATTATCAATTGGACTAAAAAATGTAAATGACTCACAACCTCTCATAATGATTGAAGATCACAACAAAAGTAACAGCAGTATAAACATCAATTATACAATGTGATTTAACATCGTGTTAAAACAACATATAAGTTCAATATATGGTTTTGCCATTGATTTTCCCCCAATTTAAAATACATTTCATAAGTATGATTTTTTTTATCTAACATGTAACTGGACATAGAATCTTACCACATACAATAAAACTCTACATTTATTTCACGGTCAGACTATAAAGAGTTGCCCTCACATTTGCGAGGGCCATCATGCTAGTTAAAATAAAGAGACTTGACTGTAAACTTACCCGATGTTGTTAGATTCCAAAAATAGATATCAGGTTGTGTTGTTAATTGAACATCCATTAAACGGCGGACAAGATGATGCTATCTTGACTCACAATTCCCCTTAAAGCTGGCCTTTAGAGGTACTTGTGACAAAACATTGGTAATTGAAACTTGTTTTTTTTTTGCACAATATTATATAAAGAAGGGTATTAGCCTATTAGGTAGCTAGAGGAGAATTACCAAGCCAAGTATCTTCCCAAAAAAGAGTGTCCTCCCCGTTACCCACCTTAAAACTACCTCTTTCAAAAAAAGTTATCCTTGATTTTCATTATTCCTTTCCCAAAAGGAGAATCACTAGTTTTTACTTGGACTTGAGATAAAATTTTGGACTGGAGGTATTTATTTGTAATAAGCTCTTGCCATACCTGCCTTGTTCATTCAGAAGATTAAAGAACCACTTGCTAAGTAAACATTTGTTTTTTAATTCAAGAATGTTCACCTCTAAACCCCCTTTGGTTTTTTGGCCTACAAATAATATTCCAACTGGTGAGTCTATATTTCCTCTTATGACCATCACTCTGCCAAAAAAATGACAATCTAAGTCTAATCTTTTACGTACCTGTTTGGGAATTTAAAAAAAAGATGACATTAACATCGGAAGACCCATTAACATGGTGCTTCTTAAAACTAGCCGATCACCATATGAAAGCATGCATTTTACCAAGCCAACTCGTTAACTTCTTCTCGAAATGGTCCTTGACTGGTTTTCATTTACCATTTTTTAATTTACAAAATGTATAGGTATTACTAGATATATGGATGGAAAGGAACCTGATTCACATCCTAATAGGTTTCCATAATGTTCTTCATCATTCTTAGCTTGGCCAAAAAAGAAAAGTTCAATAAAATGAGACCTGAAAACATAGGAGTGCATGAACAGACATGGAACAACAACCCAGGAGATGCCTCTTTCCTAAGGCTCTCCTTGGTTCGTTGTATACTAGCCCAAAATGGACTGGGATCCCCTGACGTAGATCACGCTGATGTTCAATCGCTGACATGTGAACCCTCTAGATGTAGGTCCCGCATATCAGCCACCCTCACGTCAGATTGACGAACGTCAGAGGAGCCGCGTCCGCCCAAAACAGGGGTGTTTTACAATGCGGAGTTCTTTCTGAACCGAGGCCAGCTAAGCTCCTTTTATTTTAACTGCAAAAAAAACTCCTTTTATTTTCCTAACATCCCAGATACAGCCCGTTTATCCTCGAAAAAATCACGGACCACCTGAGGTCCGTATTTTTGCTCACCGGTTCTTATGTGCATGGATGAAACCGGCTCTACGCATGGGAAATGTTAGACTTGCCAAGCGGGGCCTAAGGAAAAACTAAATGCATCTTATTTTTTGCCCATCTTCAAATAACTTGCCGTCAGCATCAGACTCCATTTTTTCTCCGTGTCTTTTTCATGCTCTAGTTTTGGTTGTTTTATTCCAGCTCTAGCCTAGACACCCATGCGTCCAACTCCTTTTTGCGTTGAAGATATATCTGCCGCCATCCATCCAAGCAGCATATCGCAGGTAAACCATCATATTCTATCGTGGTCTACTAGAAAATAGCCATTTCTTTATTTTAGCATGCAAATCATTTGAGTCCAGTAGGCCCAGCTCATTAAGCATATATCTGTACATATCTAGTGACATCGGCCTCTAAATGATACCATGATATCAACCTAAGCCATGGCGACTAGCATCACTATGGATAACGCATCTCCTTCGTGACGCACCTCAAAATCGCGCACGAGTTTGCTGAAGCGCTAGCGTACCAGCACTCCTGGCCTCGCCTCCAATCATCTACGGTGATGTGAAAATCGGCAAACATACTAATCCATGACAACTACACCATGAAAGTTTTGGACTTTGGGGCCTCCATGCAACGAGGCCCAGTTCGTGACATTTGTGCAAGGGAACTGTGGCTACCTCGACCAAAAGTACATGCAGACATGCAAACTAACAGATAGGAGCAACCTCTACAGCTTTGGCGTCGCTCTCCTCGAGCTGCATAATTGGTTACTAGAGCATTATACATTGATTACTATATCACATATAGAAGATATAGCACAGTTTGAGAGTGGATTTTTGTAGACCGAGCTACATGTAGCACGATTTTTTGAAAAAATCGAAAACGATATTTCAAAGTATCAAAAAAATTCTGAAAAAAATCAAGATGTTAACAATGATGTGATCTACCAACGTGCAAAATTTGAACTGGAGATATCTAATATTCGGGGCTGCACAAAAATGACACACGTATCATAGAAGAACAAAATGATCTAGAAAGAGAAGAATGAGAAAGAACAAGAGTATGTAAATTCATCGAGGAGAGATTACCTGCTAGATCGAGAGAACAGTTCACATCTCGTCGGCAACTGAATCGATACCCAGAACCCAGAACGGAGTCACTGCTCGCTCACTACTCTTCTCCTAGCCTTGCCACGCCACGCCACGCCTCGCCTCGCCAAGTCCAAAGTCACAAGTCACGCGCCAACCGCACGCGGCTCTCGTGAGAGTGGGCTTGTACTTATAGAGGAGAGGTTTGAGGGAAAGCATTTCAATTTGAAAGGAGAGAGATGGCGTGGGAGTCATAGGGGTGCTGGTAGATGAGGTGAAGATTTTCATGTATTCAATATGCGACGCATCCTAAGCGTCCACATGTGCTGGCACTCAATCCAATTAATTGTGAGGAGTTTAATTTTCTTGGACTCTGCATGTGAGAAGTTTAATTTTCTTGGACTCTACATCGATGGAGCAAGTTACCGATTTGCCATGATCCAATTGATTCATTCAGTGGTATTGTATTGTTATAAAGCTAGTTTTCTGCATGATATTCCAGTTTTTTCACTAGCAATCTCTGCTAGAAACGGCAGGAAGAAAATACCCCATCTTTCAATTTATTGATGGGTTTTGGGTGCTAGTTTCACATGCTCTAACTTTAACCATCATTTTAACCAATAAGACATGCGCCACTTGTTACAAAAATCATTCGTTTAGAAACTTTATTCAAACACAAAATTAATGGTATAAATTTTGTTACATATAATTTATATTTGTTTGTCAAAGTGATGGTCAAACTAAAACCTCAAAAATGTGTGCTCCGCCTAAATAGGGACAGCAGTAATACTTTGCACGTATTGGAGGTTTTTGATGAAGCGATATGCTGAAATTAGTTGCTTTGACTGAATTGGAAAAGCTATGCCCATCATGGACAAATACTTCTTTTTGGTAATCATGCACAATATCGATAATCACCACTTAAGCCAAGTTACTGAAATATAGTGAGGGCAAAGGTGTTCATCAAATATAGGGTCTCAAGATAATATACATATATTCACATAAAAAAAAGATGTAACAATAGCTATACATATTACGACAACTTCAAAACTCATAACAACAAAAACATTGCTTACATAGTGATGTATTGCTCTAGCAACCCATTCTTTGCTGGAAGCAAAATGAGAAGACATCTAATATTTCAAATCATTCTAGCTGAGGATGAACACTCTATGAGCTTGACAAAATAATGTTGCTTCAGCACCTTTCAATATGCCAAACATACCGAAATATTGAAGTGACAAATAATACAGTAGGACCATCCAAATACGCACATTTCAATCACAACAACTTCTTAGCAAGTTCTGGTGTTACTTCACTTGGTCTCCAATCACCGATCAGGCAACAAGGCAGAGGTGACACCGTGGGTTTAAGGTGCATCCTCAATGAGCAGCGTCGCACCCTGCATGCAGAGATGGCATTGACCCAGTGCATGTTTGCTTCCACATACAACTATACGTATGTTAACTAGACACGTCTGAGGAATGGTTTCGGAGACCTTATGTGCTAGTGGAGACTACACAGGAAGATGATATAGAAGAACTAAGAATTTATTCATGAGAATAACAAAAAAAAGGTGCGCCAAAGAAAACTATGTGACAGTGAGCATTCAAGACTAAAAGAACACTTGGCTAGTTCCCAATTTCCATGAAATTAATCACTATTTGTCCATATCTAAAGCAAGATGCAGCTCATGCAGCCCACCAAGAATTGGGACATCATAATATGTGAGGCAGAGATTATATATTTGTGTATTTTGGCCTATGCATGCATACCAACAACTAACCAACTGAGGTAATGAAAATTACATGTCGTCATCCTAGTACTGGCATCCCAAGTGTAACTGTGATGGCCTTTATGAGTATCTACAACTCACGTCATGCTCATCTAAATTCCATCAACAGCAGAAAGCAACTCATGCAGCCTACCAAAATTATGACATAGCTGAGACAAAGGGTTACAGTGACATGTCCTACGATTAGTCTCCCAAATATATCTGTGATGGTCCTTTATGAGCATCTACGACTCACATGATGATCACCTGAATTCCATCAACAAAATGATGTCCGTATTTGTGTATGATAAAACAAGAGACATGAAGCAATGGAATTGGGCATGCCCAAATTGCCCTCTATGCTAAGCAAGTAGGCAACTCTGAGAATGCAACGCTTAGTAAACAACTTCAGTTCAACCAATGAACTAATGAGCCAAAATCAGAACGCATGCACAGAAGTATACAATACTCACAAGGCCTCCGCTCTTGATCAAATCAGCTCAGGCAAGCAGTGCAAGGAAACAATCAAATTCACAACCCATTCATCTTAGCAAACACAGGGTGACATGAGTACTACCTTCTTTAAGACGAAACCAGTCAGTGCACACCACTACGGCAGCGTGCGAGCCGACCAAGTACTCATAGGTGGCTCCACCTCCACATGCTCCAGCGCTGCCGTTTACGAGATCACCTTCGGCCCTGCCACTTAAACTGAGACCAAATTAATTTGATGTTTCGGAACACTTGATCATTGGATAGGTAAAACTAATATATGTCGTATGCTAAAAAAAATCAATCATGTTTGATCATTGCATATGTGCCATATGCTAATAGTTTCTTAAACACACACCAAAATTTGTGTTACATGTATTACAACAAGGGCTACCAAAAGATAGAAGAAACAAGTACATAGACTGGGAAAGATACGAAGAGCAAGAAGCAAAACACACCAAAGAGGGGAAGCTTCAGGTGGCAGCTACTTCTGGAGGACGATGCTTGTAATAGCACTTTTTCATGCCAACATAAGATATAAGCACTAAATGTCACCCAGCAGTTTGCTACACGATACAAAACCACTAAAATCTTGTATATTTTCTTTCTGAGGATATACATCACAGATGTATACTAGGAATGAGAGGAGCAGAGATCTTAGGAGTTAATTAATAAAGTTGAAAAAATGGAACAAAAAAATAACCATACTTAGAAGAGGGTTATGCAGGTTTTAAACCACAAAAATCATGACTCAAGAACATGCATGTTGAAGAATGAGACGGTGACTCATAGGTAGTGGCTTGGTTAAAGGAACAAAACCCACCAGAGCCGTAGAGAAAGAAAGTCCTAATAGGGCGATTGTTCTGCTAGCACACACATAACTCTCCATAAGTTCCGACACATATGACTACAAAACTAAAACGTCTCACTATCACATAGAAGCAGTGCCACATGATGCAACACACACTGCCAAATATGTACGATTAAACATGTGAATACTTTCAGTGTTTAGACTTTGAACTACTGCACTCTCCGAATTATACTTCAACTCTCATCACCTAACATGATGTAGGTCTGCCATTATACATTACCTACAATGGAGGGTTTTGCAATTTACCAAATCCATAATAGTGGACACTACAAAAGAGTAGACAGATTGACTAACACGATGAATCTATTGCAGTTAAGATAAAAATGAGTCTATCTCTATCATGGAGGCTTTTGCATTATCCTGTTCTCTTAGTAAATCGTTCGTGTCCATTGATTGGAACTGCAGTTCCTGTAACTGTTGTTGTAACTTCTTATTTAATTGTGTCTTGGACTCTTCCTGTTAGTCTGCGACCCAACATTTGTAAGCCACTTACTTACATAGAGATTTTAAAGGGAAACTAGATTGTGCCAAAAGTAATATTTTATTTGTAGTTATAAGTTACTATAGTTTCACTGTTTATTAGGTTTACAAGGCAAGTGTGAATTTTTAGACTTGTGTCTTGGACTCTTCCTGTCAGTCTGCAGACCCAACATTCATAAGCCACTTACTTACATACAGATTTAAAGTGAAACTAGGTTGTGCCAAGTTGTGCATCAACCATCTAAAAAAGAGAGGAAACAAGTTGTGCATCTGCATCAACATGCTAAACGAAGATCAAAACGTCAGCTACATCGGTTGTATAAATCACATGCGACTAACTCAAGCCGCTTGCACCCAGTAGCCATTATCTCGGGCTTGTTCATTGGTTGTAGGCAGGACCACGTACGAATACAATGAGTAGCCAGCGGTATAACCTACATAAAAGTAATAGTTTTTGCTTTGTTAAAGATATAATCATTGTGAACATTCCGCATGGCTGAAAGTAGATCATAAAAACCAACTGGAATTTGTGCCTTTTCTTGTTTAAAGACTCCCGCAAGCCAGTTTCCAGATAAGTTTGTAATATTTTTCGATGGAGATATGTTAAAAGCCTTATGTAAAATGCGCCAAACCACCTTTTCTAAAGGACATGCTATGAATAAGTGTTGTACTGTCTCATCTTGATCACAATGACAACATTTTTAGAACCTTACCAATTCCTCTTAGCTAAATTGTACATTGTTAACAACACTTTTTGATTTAAGAACATAAAATTTCTAATTTTAAGTGGTATTTTAATTTTCCAAATATACTTTCTAAGGAAAATTGTGTGGTCATTCACTTAATTAAAATAAAGAGACTTGACTGTAAACTTACCCGATGTTGTTAGATTCCAAAAATAGATATCAGGTTGTGTTGTTAATTGAACATCCATTAAACGGCGGATAAGATGAAGCTATCTTGACTCACAATTCCCCTTAAAGTTGGCCTAAACACTATATTTAGAGGTACTTGTGACAAAACATTGGTAATTGAAACTTGTTTTTTTTTGCACAATATTATAGAAAGAAGGGTATTAGCCTATTAGGTAACTAGAGGAGAATTACCAAGCCAAGTATCTTCCCAAAAAAGAGTGTCCTCCCCGTTACCCACCTTAAAACTACCTCTTTCAAAAAAGTTATCCTTGATTTTCATTATTCCTTTCCCAAAAGGAGAATCACTAGTTTTTACTTGGACTTGAGATAAAATTTTGGACTGGAGGTATTTATTTGTAATAAGCTCTTGCCATACCTGCCTTGTTCATTCAGAAGATTAAAGAACCACTTGCTAAGTAAAATTTTGTTTTTTAATTCAAGAATGTTCACCTCTAAACCCCCTTTGGTTTTTTGGCCTACAAATAATATTCCAACTGGTGAGTCTATATTTCCTCTTATGAACATCACTCTGCCAAAAAAATCACAATCTAAGTCTAATCTTTTACATACCTGTTTGGGAATTTTAAAAAAAGATGACATTAACATCGGAAGACCCATTAACACGGTGCTTCTTAAAACTAGCCGATCACCATATGAAAGCATGCATTTTACCAAGCCAACTTGTTAACTTCTTCTCGAAATGGTCCTTGACTGGTTTTCATTCACCATTTTCGAATTTACAAAATGTATAGGTATTACTAGATATATGGATGGAAAGGAACCTGATTCACATCCTAATAGGTTTCTATAATGTTTTTCATCATTCTTAGCTTGGCCGAAAAAGAAAAGTTCAATTTTGTGGGAGTTAATTTTTAGCTTATAAAGTTGTTCAAAGATGCAAAGCATTAGCTACATATTAAAGGGCAATTTCCAAATCATTTTGCATGAAAATAATAGCATCATCGGCATATTAAAGAATCAAGACTCCCTCCTCTAATATATTGTGACACCCCCGAATTTACAACAAATTCGAAGTGCCCGTTATGTATTCCACCACAATCCCAGAATCATTGTTGTGATACACATAACGTAGTTGGTAACCAGTTCCATAGATATTACAATACGATGGTTCAAATACAATGGTCATAGTGACCAAGTTCATATTACAACACAATATAGCAGCGGAAATAACGTCTTCGGGTCCATGCCTTCACCCTACAGGCAATGGCGACTCAGGAGACGATCTTAGTTCTGATACTCCTCTTCGTAACCTTCCTCCGGATACTCTTCCCCATAGTCTGGCCAAGTTGATAGCCAGGGACACAGCCATGAGTACATTGGATGCACTCGCAAACCATCTTATAAATGAAATGATGAAGTAGATATGCAAGGTTGATATGGTGGACTAAGCACTAAGTTTATTTGCAAAAGCTAGTTTTATTTCCCAAGAAGGTTCATTAGTAGAGAAGAAGATTTAATTCTCTAAGTCAAACTAAAGAGGAACTTCAAGTGTGTCAACATCAATGTCAAGTCCAGTCATTCACCAAGTTCACCATAAGTTATTATCATTCTTGACAAAAGTCAAGTACAGCTTGCCAACTGTCCATAACCGAGGACGCGACTATTCGAATAGTTTTGAAACCTCTGCAGAGGGGTACACTTTACCCACAAGATTCGATACATCTGCCGGGAGAAATCCACGGATCGTCATACACAAGGTATGCGAGGTTCAGATAATCAAACAAACTCTTTCACTTGTCTACTCTAGTATAGGATCCTTTCCTAAGAGTCCATTTTGGCACTCATAGTTTTGCCCGCTGCAGAGTGCTGCATGAATGGAAACCTCCACTCGGTTCGGAAGCACCCATGTAAGGCTTACTTCTATAAAAGATTATACAAGGTCTCCCATACTAGAATAAATAAACTACGGACTAAGCCCCTTCCCATTTAGGTAGTTTATGAGATAAAACTTGACAAGTAGTCTTTTTCAATAAAGATATAGATATGTTGTAGAAGTATGTCTTATAGAAAAGAAATCCTTTTGTAAACGAAACATATCCTTGCTATAGCCATATATGCATCTTTCCAATAGTTCCAATGTACTCACGACTCTGTCCTGCCACTTAACTTGGCCAGACTATGAGAAGGAGTTCGATGGTGAAGAAGACTATGATGACGACTATGCGAACTAGGACGTTCTCCCAGTCAGCTGCTTGTGTGGTTAAGGCTTGAATTGGGCCCGATGATGGCTTTTGGAGTTTCCGCTACTATGGATGTGATGAACTTGCCATCGGGACATTTATATAAGATTTTCTATTCGGTACTGGAATGAATGTTGTGTTTGATATCAACTCGGTTATGTGAATTAACGAGCATTTCTATGATCGTAAATTTTATGTATAGCGGGAGTTCTGGATGGCTAGTCCGGGGCTCCACAATTTGCAGGACCAGCAGCTCCAGTTTATGAAGAATGCTCCTTTTTATATAGAGGTTTCGCCCATGTTAAATTTGATCATTTTCCGAGAGAGAACAATGTGGTAGCTCATACTTTAGCTAGTAAGGCTAGACCGCAGTCGGTTGGTTGACTGGAGGATCCACCGGATTTTATCATATGTTTACTGGCTGATGATGTAAGTCTATTTATCAATCAATAAAATGCCATGATGGCGCTCCCTCCATACAAAAAAAAAAGATTGCTCCATAAAGAGTAAAACTAACATTTGAATTCAGCCAATAGAGCTCTGTTTACCTCTGCCTTACCAATGTACAGTACTAGACACAAGTTGCACTCTAACAACAACGGAAACTTGTAAACTAAATATTTAATTTTGGGAAAATGAGATTTCAACACGATATTGTGAACATTCTGTTGTAAGATTCAAACTACGTTATTAAAAAATGGATTGAAAGCATCAACTTGACATTTTCATTTCTCACATAGCAATCTCAAAGTTCGCGCAGCCTAGCGAAGCAAGTTTCAAGTCAATACAAAACAAGCCAAATTTGCAGTCCTCGGATTTAGTAAATAAAGTAGAATGTCACTTCCTAATGGTGAAACTTTCAAATCCATGTATATAGTAGTCCTTGTTCAAGTTTCATCCAAGCACTAACCTTGAAATCTCCATCACTGGCTAGATAATTAGATTATGAACATTGACTGCAAAGCAATGTTTACGCTTAACCATGCGACCAGAAACATATAATCACCTAGTTCAACGGAGCAGTGTGGACTCATGCTTGAGACTATAAAAAAATATAAAGTAGAAACAAGCCGCCCAATAGAAAATGAACAAAGCAAACGTACATGGAGTCCATCATCCCAAACAATGGAGAAAGAAGAGTTGGAGTTCACGCTAATATTTCCCCTAGTTTTGTCACCCATGGCGTGGCCTCGAGGAAGCTGCTCCCGAGCCCCAATTGACCACGTTTTCATACCGTCGCAAGCCGAGCAGGTATAAATGGCGCGACGCTCTCGCAATCCATGTCCAACACACTGCATCAGCCGTACGCGTTCCAGTAGCTCCGGCAGCCAACTCCAAGCATACGTCAACGTACAGAACCGTCGTCCATCCCTAACAGACTGAGATCGAGAACGAGTGCTGAAGACGAGAGTTGAGCTAGCTAGCAATGGGGAGGTCGCCATGCTGCGAGAAGACGGGGCTGAAGAGGGGGCCGTGGACGGCGGAGGAAGACAGGATTCTCGTCGCTCACATCGAGCAGCACGGGCACAGCAACTGGCGGGCGCTGCCGAAGCAGTCCGGGCTGCTCCGCTGCGGCAAGAGCTGCCGCCTCCGGTGGATCAACTACCTGCGCCCAGACATCAAGCGGGGAAACTTCACCGGCGAGGAGGAAGATGCCATCATCCAGCTCCACGCCATGCTCGGCAACAGGTGGTCGATGATAGCGGCGAGGCTGCCGGGGAGAACGGACAACGAGATCAAGAATGTCTGGCACACACACCTCAAGAAGCGACTCCAGCCGTCCGCCGCGGCCGCGCCCAAGCGCAAAGCCAAGAAGCCCGCGGCCGCGACTACTGCGATCACGCACGATGGTCCGACGACCTCCGTGCCATCTCGTCGCCCGCCACTGACTACTCCATGGCGGCCTCGTCGTCGTCGTTCGAGACCACGGAGACCTTCAGCCCGGACTCGCACGAGTTATTCCAGATTGACGACAGCTTCTGGTCGGAGACGCTTGCAATGACGGTGGACAGCAACGGTTCCATGATGGAAGCGGGCGACCCCATGGTCGCAGACGGCGCCTCGATGCCGTCGAGCAACGCCGACATGGACTTCTGGGTCACGCTGTTCATGCAGGCTGGTGACATGCAGAATTTGCCCCAGATTTAGACGTAGAATATCGGCTTGTTTTTTTTTTTTTTGCCCGTCACTATTCTTTGAATCTTTGTCGTGCAGCACTCTTTTTGGTGCGTGTATATCTGAAAATGGAAGAGCTTGTGAAGCGGAAAGTAATAGTTCATGGTGGTGTTCATCATCATCCCGTAGGTTTTCATCCCATCTCTACTACTTATAAAGGCACAAACTTGATGGGATACATTAAATCTCATCCGTCAAACCGTGCCGATCAGACGGTGTAGATCGCTCCAATGTTGAGCTACTCAACACTGTTTCAAACCCGCGCTGGAAAAAAAATGCCCGATCTGGTCGTGCCCTACCCCTTCCCCATCCAGCTTTCTACATGTCAACGCCGCCGCGCCGCAGAACTGGACGCCCTTCGCGCCGTAGATCAACACCATGCCTGCGCCCGCATCGGGCCGGCCACGCGATGGTCTGACCATGCCTGCGCACGCGTCCGTCCTCACGACGGAGTCCCGCCCCCGCCGACGCAGGGTCCGACCACACCACGCATGCGCACGCGTCCGTCCTCGGAATGGAGTCCCTGCCCGCGCCAACGCTGGATCTTTTGCCGACTCGACGCCAAGCTCCACACCACGTTTTCGCCGCCGCCGGATGACATGCCTCTGCCGCCGACAAAGCCGTAGTCCAGGCCCTCCAAGTTCAAGGTTTGTGGGTGAATTGTTAGTTCCATCTCTTGCATTTGATTGTAACTGACCCGCAGATCCAATCGCCCCAGCCGTCCTTTCCACGCGCCGGAGCCCAGCCCCGCCGCCTCCTCTCCATGGGACACTGCCGTTTCACGCGCCGCCGCCTGATCCGCCTCATGGGGCGAGCGATGCCGACTTCCTAGAGAGCCCTCTAGCACCAGCTTCCGTCCAGTGTGCAGGGAGGACGCCCACAGCTATGCAGCCCGGAGCTGAACTGAACCCGGATCCTGTCCGCATCTCTACACGCGCAGACGCATAGGAGCAAATTTCTTCTTTTGGGCGTAGTTCCTTTGTAACTCTCTGTTCAAGTCAAAGGTATTGTACAATTAACTTTTTTATCTCACTGCGGTACATTACAATCTGTAAATACACCGATCTGTCCAGCTATGCCTTTCATGCCTGTTCCATCTTCTACAAAAATATTTAACAGAAAATCACAATCAGCAAGATCCAGTTTTGTTGCAAAATTTAAGCATAAGAGAAATTCAGTCAATACATCCATTGATGTGCCTGCTGCAGGAAGGAACTGATGCTCGGCCGGAGGTCACATTCCAATTCCTATCAAGTGTATATCATTCTGCATGCCAGGACTGAGGCTACAATGGAAGGTCATTGACTGGAATCATTCTCACGTCAACCATATGGAATTACATTTATTCCTATATCACTGGTTTATTTAGTTGTGAATGATGATGCTTAGTACGACATTCTAAGTTACTTCTTCCTTACAATTTGGATCATATGCCAGAGCGTGAGAATTTACGTGCATATCTTTCAAATACTAATTATCATGTTGCATTACAAGGTTCAGCGAGTAGGTGTTTTTCTTCATGTTAGTTGATATCTATAATTTTCTTTGACTTTCTTGGCCTAGCAAGCTGGGTGAGGAAACACATACCGATCTAACATATATTGATAGTAGTCATGTTACATTTTGGTATTGTGATTTGCAGTTTGATCTTCTTGGTTGAGCTTGCACAAAAGTTTATTATTCGGAATTGATAACATGAATTTCATTATTTCCTTGTCATATACGTTACTCTCCTTGTCATCATATACAAAAAGGTAGTGAGTAAAAATACTTCCAATGCAACCTGATGGTAACCCAAGGAAAGCGTTCACCATATAGGGTCCATAGAAGTATGAGTTCAGACCAACGCAGTTATTGATACAGGTCTTATGGACAACTTATCTTTTTTTAGTTAGTACCTTTTCATGTGTTGTTTCTGACAGTTATTTTCATCTCCATCACTCTGGTATCACAAGGTATATGAAACAGGTAATTCGTCCATTCATGTCTCTGCATTACCGCAATGGTCCCTCTATGTTGATGTTTAATTTTTGAATGTGCAAAATGTTGTAACGTTTCAATGTTCTGGGCATAGTTTTAACATGGCTTGTGATTTTTCTGTAGAACCGGTTCATATGATGCAGAACTATGGCTGTGGCTGGCAGCAGGTGACGTGCACAATTCTCACTGAACTTTGGGTCACCGAGCGTGGTACAGCCGGAACATAGGAAGCAAGAAATTATACTGTATGAGAGTCTGTTAGGAACACAGGAAGCAAGAAATTATATGAGATAAGTAAAGCAAGCCTGGCTTTGGCTTTATAAAGAAGAGCTCAGTCTATTAGGATATCGGCTGAGGCCACCCAAAAAGTTTTCATTTACAATCTTTAATAACAACACTTGTGCCATGTTACCACTTGACATATGTAACTTATTTGTTGTTCATTGCTTATATTTTATTTTAGTTTGTCCTCGGCAAGCCAATACATTTTGGGTCTTATTACTTCTATTAGGTGATACTCTCAAAATTACTGAAACTCTAAACAAAATCATTTCATGTACAGTTAAAATTATGAAGTAACATGACTTAAATAAATATCTCGCTCAAAAATGTTGAGCAAACTGCAAAACATAAACCTCTTGGCTCCCTTTTATTTTAGAAAAATAAAAATAAATAATCAAGCATCAAGTTTTGAGTAGCATGTATTCCTTTGTGAATTAAGTACATTCATTAGTAGAAGTCGTGCGTTGCACGTGCATACTTACTAGTAAGTATAGATGTTGGTATGTCCATTAGAATTGGCATCCAATAGATTTTCATCCAGAATACTACTTTGGAAGCTGTTTTTAGCAACAAATTAAGTAGTACTACTGTATAAACTACAATGTGTGACACTCCCTAGGTTCACTAACACAAGACGATGTAATAGTGTCGTGGGAATTTAGAGACAGTAGCCATGGGGAGGCTTATCGGAGGGGCTCGACGTTGGTGACGATGGGTCCGGCTCGGGATTGTGCCAACAGAGACACCTCGGTTTACCCAGGTTCAGGGCCCTCCCGGTTGGAGGTAAACCCCTACTTCCTGCCTGCTTCGTATTGATTGGATAGTAGCGATTACAGTGCTCCTCGAGCTGTTCGGCTAGAGGAGGAAGAAGAAGATCGGGTCTCCCCTATGCTAAGGGTCCAGGCCCCCTTATATAGACGGGGGCCTGGTTACAGGTTTTGGTAGCGCTTCGGCCGGCTGCCGGCTCCTCGGCGGCGGCGTCCTTGGCATGATCTCCTTCGGCCACGCTCTGGCAAAGGCACTTTATAAAGTGCCTTTTCCCTGGGCCGGCATCTGGAGGGCATATCCCCTCTCCTTTGCCTCGGATCCCGCCGTGGGGAAGGGTCTTCGTCCTCTCATTGGTCGGTCGTGGTCGTGGCGCTCGTCACTCCTGTCCTGCGCCTCTGCCGCTCTTGTCGGGACCGTTCTGCTTTTGGCGAGACAGCCGTTGGGAGAGTTTTGTCTCCATCGCCCGGCTCCAGTCCTCCTCGGTGGAGTCGTCAGCCGGCCGCTGGCGCAGCCGGCCCTTCGGGCGGAGCCGGTCTTCTCGCGCTGAGGCCGTGGGATTTCCTGGGACGCCAGCCGGCATATTGCCCGGCTCGTGGTGCGCCCCCTAAGTCATCCCCACGACACTAGCCCCCGAAACTGGCGAAGTCTCATGGGCTAGCATGGGGCTTCGGCGGGTTCCTCTTTTCGCCGAAGTCTTGCTCGTCCTCATCGAAGTCCCAGGATCTCCGATCCGGTTCCGTCGGTCTAGTCGTCGAGGCTGGGCCTTGCGGGGTCTTCCCAGCCGTCTCGGGATGAACCGGCTCCGGCGATGGTCCGGCTGGCGGCTGCAGGCCGGCACGCTGCTTCCTGGGAACTTGTTCCCTCGAGGGTTGGACCGTGGCGCCACTTGTCCGCCCGTCATCGCGTCATGTCCAATCGGCCCCGGCCCACGGTCTTTTGCGGCTACCACGGCGGTTGCCCGATCTTTACGCGATCGTGGGTCGTGACGAGAAGGGTCAGTTGCCGACCCATCGTGGCTGAAATAAGCAACTGACCCGCCCCTTCACTTTTAAACCAGGGACCGCTCCGGAAACAGAGCATCGGTTGCCCGCTTCTTTTCTTCCTTCCGCATTCGCTCCACTTAGAGTCCTCGGCTCCCGAGCTTCGCCCTCAAGGGATTAGGGTTCCTTGCTTGCTCCGCCGCCATTCCGCTCATCCAGATCCGCACCTGGATGGCTCCCAAAGCTCCCCGGCAAAAAGGGAAGGGCTCGGCGGCGGGCAAGGGCGCCGCTCCACCTACCTTGCCAAAGGGATCCTGGGAAGGCTCTTGGGTGAAAGACAAAGAGATCGAGCTGCTGCGCCGGGGCCGAGTGCTTCCTCCCGCGGATCTCGTGAGCTACCGCCCTGCCGGCGACGAACTGGTCCCTGCTCCTGCGCCTGGGGAGACGGTGGTCTTCTATGACCATTTCCCCCGGGGTTTCGCGCTGCCCGCGAGCAGCTTCATGCGCCAATTCCTGGACCATTTCCACTTGCAACCGCATCACATTGGGGCAAATGCGATGATGGTGTTGTCCGCGTTCGCAACCCTTTGCGAGGCGTATTTGGGCATCTGGCCCAATATCGAGCTGTTCCGCCGGCTGATCTTCTTCAAGACCCAGACGGCTGACACCGTTCCGGTGATATGCGGCACGGCCTCCTTCTACGCCCGCAAGTCCGCAAACTTCCCTGGCATAAAAGGGAAAGAGTCTTGCAAGAAGTGGCAGCGCTCCTTCTTCTATGTGAAGAACTTGAGGGGAGGCGAAGACCATATCAACTTGCCGCCCTTTGAGGCAGGCGGGCCTGAGCGGGAGAACTGGAGCGCCGCTCCTCCTCGCCCGTCGCCGGACATGGAGAAGATCCTTTAGCGGGTTGCCACGCTGCAAACGGAGGGTGGCCTGGAGCCGACTGACCTTCTCCTCGCCTTCCTGGTCGCTCGCGTGTCTCCGCTTCAGCGCCGCCCACACAAGATGTGCTTCCTGGGATCTGCCAGGGATCCTACTCGCCATTCTTCCAAGGCACTGTCAGCATTGGAGGTGGCTCGGAAGGCGAATCGCATCGCCGACGTGAAGCTTCAAGCCTCGTGGACGTGGGGATTGGAACCGCACGATCGGGACAACCCAATTGCTGAGGTGAGCTCGTCGGTCCTAGTTTCAAGCCTTCTCCTCCTTTGCAACTC